>JAVQIZ010148296.1:0-21241 GCA_036023535.2 Galaxias brevipinnis | reverse complement strand
GAGGAGAGGAGAAAAGGGGAGGCTACATTCAGTCAGTCAGTCAGTCAGTCAGTCAGTCAGTCAGTCAGTCAGAAAGTCAGTGTGGCCGGAAGGCTGTGAGCTGCTAGGAGTCAGACAGCCATGCTCGCACTCTGACTCACACTCGGGTCTATTCTGGGCTCCGTCTCTCAGACAACCCCCCCCCCCCTCGCCCCGCCCCGCCCCCCACCCCCCCTGCATCGACCACTGCCATTGGGTGGCTCGCCTTGTCATCTATGTCGTCACAGGCTGAAGTGGTGTGAGTTTGTGTTATGCTCTCGGACCGGGGCTGGACCTGCTTCGGCTCGCTGGTTGGGATGAAAAGGTGTTGAGGGACCTGGCCTCTCTGCTCTGGATAGTGCCCTGCTGCCACTGTGTGTGCTGAGGGCCATCAGTAAGCTGATACCCTGTTCCCCACAGCCATGTGTACCCTTTGTCATACACCAAAGGTCTAGCCACTCTAAATGATGGGTTATATATAATACAGGCTTCTCAGAGGGGACCTCCACCCCGGCACACACGCACACACACACACACACACACACACACACACACACACACACACACACACACACACGCAAGCACAGGTAATTATACAAAGAGGTTGTGTGTCGACTCAAGCACACCTCGTAGCCCAGCACAACGACCAAAGTCTTAACAGGAGTGAAGGCGTGTTCAACAACAGTCTGTTGTGTAAATGGAAGATTCCTTATATCCACTGTGTGTTTGTCTGGTGTGTGTGTGTGTGTGTGTGTGTGTGTGTGTGTGTGTGTGTGTGTGTGTGTGTGTGTTTGAGAGAGATAGAGCCATATAAACACTTAGAAAGCTCCCAGGGCTTGAAGGTCTCAAACTTGACTTTTATGATTATGCATGGCTCATCTCAGCCCCAGCCCTCCACTAAGCTGACCCCCCCCCCCCCCCTCACCCATTCGGTTTCCCCGCTCCACGAGAGGGAATGAGGGGGAAGGGGAAAGGGAGGGCGTAGCGAAATTAGCTCATTTTTCCATTGCCCTCTCCAAGTTTCCATTCGCTTGCCAAAAGTGTTTTGTTGCTCAGTATCCTTTTTTTCTTTTCTTTTTTTTTTCTTTAAAAAAAAAATATATACCACGTTTAAGCGAGAAGCTTTTCCCACTGGTTTCTACTTTTACAAACATTTTGTGTCTTCTTAATGCAAACATGGTTTGATCTCTATTTAGCTATTTAAACGTTCTAGACCTTTTGTATGGATATGAAAACATTTACTGGATCTTAAAGAAACACTGTTTGTTTAACAATAATGGGAACTAATCACAATTATTCAGGGTTTTTTTTAGGCTGAGTATTCACTCGGCTAATTTCTGCACAGTCGTTAGATTAAAATTCAGAATCTCTAATGAGTTGTAGACAGGAACCAACTCTGACCCAGGAAACCTTCCAGAATACTGGAGGCTAGGGGCTAGGGAGGGGGGTGGTTAATTATTTTTACCCAGAGACAGCGGGCTACCCCTGGATCCATTTTTACTGCTGCTCCCCTTTGCTCATTAGAGCTCCAGAGCGAGGGACTAGCCAGCGCCACGGATCTGATAACAGCTTTGTCTTTCAAAACATTGTGAGCAACACTATCTTTGTGGACAAATTAAAAGCAACCTTGCATCAGTGACTAGTTTGTTTATGAAAACATCACAGGACAAAGGCTGATGTCTTGCTTTACATATGAAACCGTTATTAATAATCTCTCTTACTCTTTATTTCTACTATGAGTGTATTTTTGCAATTAGCCAATGGCCAAATGGACTTGTTCAAAGCTGACCTACGATCAGAGCATATCTCACGCTACCATCCTCGTTTGAAAAAGGTTGAAACAAATGAGTTATCCAGCTTACATCTATCAAGTTTAGCATATCTCATCTAAAACTACTGGAAATACATTGCACTTTGTAATTTTAACTAATAGAGCTATTTGTCATACGTATCCAATGGAAATGGGATTGCATTTCACCTGAGTTTTTAAATATCGTATCTGATTCATATTTGTCTTATGTCGTGTTATTAGCTTACATCAAAAATTCCAAATATCCGTACCAACTCGTTCCCAGTACACTTAAGCGACCATGGTTCTACTCTAAATGGACTGTGGTTCTGTTCTGGTCTGGTTTATATGAAACACAGTGGTGAAAACACATATTCTGTCAATACCACACCTGTTGAAAGCCTTCATGAAGTTACACAGGGCCAGGGGAACTGAAGAAGAGAGAGACACCTAGAAGAACAGAAAGAAGTAAAGAAAGAATGCAGTGTAAGAGCTTGGAAAGACAAGAAGGCAGGGAAAGACGAGTCAGAATAGAAGGATTGAGGGAAAGCTGTCCAAAGGACAGATATAAAAAGCCAATGGCAGGATAGAAGCTATATTCTGCAGCCAACTCCACACCCAGGTGACCTTAGGTTGACCTCTTTATGAGTGACAGTAGGATAGCATTGAGAGAGGCAGAGAGGGAAGGATAGAGGGAACGGAGGGAAAGGAAGAAGGAAGGCAGGAGAATTATATTCCCGTATTTGCCCTGTCAGAAATGGCAGACAGCTTATTAGAAAGGGTTGTGTCTGAGATGCTGAGGAAACTCTTGACATCCCCAAGTTCTTTTTTTTTATGCGTTCATACACGTGTGTGCGTACGTGCGCTTTTGCGTCTGCAAGTACCTAAACTAGTTCCGAACAAAACTCTCTCTCTCTCTTTCTCTCTCTCTCTTGCCCTCTTTCTTTCTCTCTCTCTCTCTCTCTCTCTCTCTCTTTCCCTCTCTCTCACACACACATACACACAGTTGACCCTGAAAGGGCTATATATACAGCGTGTGAGTGGTGTACCACTCATTGACATTGCAAACTCAGCTCCACTGGCCCTACAGCTTGTCTTTTTAGAAACACATGACATGGTTAGGGCTCGTATGACACACGGACTAATCACCCCAGTATGCTGAGGGGAGAGGAGGCCATCCTCACAGAGTCAGACAAGCAGAACCTACATACCGGCCTGTTGATTCCAACGGCCCACACAGGGGATTTACAGTATGGTTTTTGACCAAACAATCTAAGACAACAAAACAATGACCACTGTTCCAGGACAATGTATATTGTAATATAAGGTTTAGTGTCAAGGCCAAACCTGCCGTAGTGTCTAGGTCTTTTTCCATTCTAACCGTTCTATTTCTGTGTGTTCAACTTAGTCATATGTCAGGAGAGGTGTTACTTTGTCCACTGGCGCAATTTCCCCTAACCCCCCATGTATTTTTGAAGGCTGTCAAACTTGTGACATGTCTGTTGGGGTCTGTGTGTACATACTATGTCACTTTGAATATACAGTATATGCATGCATGAATATACAGTATTTGCATGTATGAGTGTGTCACCAGCAGAGCTACGTTGCACTTATGCACATAGGGTCATCGTTCATTGTGTGTGTGTGTGTGTGTGTGTGTGTGTGTGTGTGTGTGTGTGTCACTTAAATAAACTGAAGCTTGTTGATACTAAATTAGCATGCCCCAAAATGTCAATGTCATAAGGATCTAAAGACCCTAATGAATGCTTAGCCAAGTCCATTGCAAGAATCATTCTTTCATATTTCCCAAAAAGTCTCATAGCTTTTCTTTGATACTCTTGACCCTCAACTAATTGACTGTTTGTCATTGTTTTTGCTCATACACTGTCACTACCACAGGTAACTCTTCATGTAACCACATTCATAGGTGATTTGAAACCAGGATAGCCAAGACAAAGAAGGGAAGATGCTGCACTCTATCCCCCCCCTCCACACACACACACTCACACACACACACACACACACTCCACACAAACAACCCCTGCCACCCTACCCCACCTCACCCCTCCTCCTGCACGGAGAGCCTAATTACTCTACGGTGTTCTCACACCCTTGCCTGCTTTTCCTCCGTCTCTCTCTCCCTCTCTTTCTCGCTGACTTCTCCGCACACCGTCAGTGGGACACCCCTATGGTGGACAATCAGATGCTGACAACCTCGCATATCTGCTTCTCTAATACACCCCCCCCCCATAAACACGATAACTCTTTAATAGACCAAAGATTAATAAGACATTGTTTTAGAGATTGATCTTGAGCACTAATCTCCTACCAGTGCCCTGACCAGTCACTGCCAATTCACCTGGAGTCAGTCTGTGCATCCTACGTGTGTGAGCAAGTCTTTCGCAATATGTTGGGTGAGCAAGTCTGGCGCAAATTGGCTGCCGTGGTATCACTCAGACTGAGTGTTGTGTTTGATAGCTGTCGGTCCGTTCGTTGTTTGTTCTGTGTAATTAATTGGCGACCAATTTGTGTTAAAGCGCTTTGAGTCTCGAGATAAGCGCTAAAAACTAAATAAAATGAATTTTTATTATTATTATTATTATTATTATTATTATTAATAATAATAATCTGACCACTCATTAAAGCCCTGCGTGTCTATGTGTCATATTCTAGAACGTGGAGGGAGGAAACTTGTTTGGATTATCGAAAGGAGAGTACCTGATTGGAGGGAGAGAGCGGGTTTGGTTGTTTGTGATTGGTTCGTTGTGTTGTCTCCGCCCAGGGTTCGTGAATGGGTGGACCAGATGCAGAAGGAGTTGATCTCCCTCACCGACACAGCCAGCGGGATACAGAACCTTGTGCAGGTAGGGGTGGAGCCTTGTTGTACCCTGTTCTAGTCGACTGGTAAGAAGCAATGGATTCCCTGTTAATTCACCTGTCACACCACTGGAACTCATTTTGATGGCAGTTGCCGTCTTGGGTGGGTAAGACCTTTGAAGGTGAGGATCACAGGACGGGAGTAGGCCTCAACCTTGCTGGATCTGATTCCCCCTCTCCGAGGGAAAGTGTCAACATCCTGTCTGTCTACCAGTGACAAATAACTACATAGTATATAGGTCCCTGTACCACATAACAAGTCAAGCATGTAGAACCCTTATTAGATTTGTAGCTACTGAATGTTGTATATACATTCATGTATTTCATGTCAAAACACACAAGCAAACACCCATCACATTAATAGTCACAAACATAAACACACGTGCTGTATCGACTAAAGTCCCTTCTTTTTTGAATGCGGGGCATTAAAACCCCTGTGATTGCAAAAAAAAAAATTCTATTTGGCATTTGTGTTTTATATTCATCCTACTGACTCATGGTCCATAACAGTAAATAATCACTGTCGTTGAGTCTCCCCCCCCCCCCTCATTCAATAAAACAAGCATACAATGTAGACGTTCATAACTTTGACTTTTTCCTCCTCCCCAAAATAGACTTATTTTCAAAGTAACCAATGACATTTTCAAAGCGTGTGCTTTTACCTTTGCCTTCTTAGCGCTTGCCAACCGGTAAATGCCAAGCCAAGGTTGACTCATGACGTGACGCCCCCCCCCCCCCACATTCCCTTTTGTCCCACACACGCGTCCGCGGAGAGTGGCCCTCCTTCCCCTCGCAGTAACGGAGCACTGGCTGCCTGTTTATTCTTTCCATTTGCCATTAACATGATTCTATTTGTTTCCTCAAGGGCTCGGCAACGGCTGTCTAGCTGGTGTTAGCTATCAATGCCTAAGCGGACAGTATTGAGCCTTTTAGCGTATCGCTGAAATGTATTTCCTGGCTTTACGCCACTCGGAGGATGTTCTGAATGACTTTCCTGGGAAATCAGACCTGGCTCTTCTCTGTTATGCAATCCTCACAGTAGTCCATTCACGGTGTTCTCCGGCCCTTACAAAAATCATTTTGTGAAAAGAAATAGGAACTAAATTGTTATCCTTTCTGATAAGAAGGTGCTGTGATGTGATTAATGAGCTGGAACATTAATTTCTCACATTGTGCATTGCACGGGTTTTAACAGAAAGTGAAGTAAGATGTGATGTACTGAATGTGACCGTGACCCCACCTCTCTCTTGCCTGATTGGCCTAGATATACCAAAACCACAGGAAGCACTTCAGTGTGGAGTCCAACAATGCCAGGCAACTGGTCGCAAACGCCGCAGGGAACATTGAAAAACTCCTGGCCAACCGGTCTCGCGCCCTGAAGGTAAGTGAAGCTAGCTAGTCAAACATTTTCACCCGTGTGAGATGGTGTAAGACGTGTTAGCTGCACATTCTGACTACACAGAGTGTTTTATTCGGCTGCCTAAGACAAGGTTTAGTTTGCCTAAGCCCATTTTTCTCTCAGTCCTCACAGGCAAGATGCTGATAGGGTACCTTGACATATCGAGGATATTTGTTTATGCTGAAGTATACAAATTTTTGTAGCTGGCTGTGTATTTTAGAGAAAGTATCCTGGCTTTGCCAGTTGATGACCTGCTAACCACTCAAGCCTGTTATCTTTTCTTATTGGTCGGTTACGTTCAGGTTTCATTTAAAGTTTAAGGTTCTTCTTTTGTAAGGATTTGATAAGGTATGCCGTATAACTGAAAAGCAAGAACTGCCCCACAAGTACACATGTAAACAAACACAACACTTGTGTATGAAACGAACAGCACCAGAACAATCCAACAATGATACACAGATGTGGAAAATCCTTGTGGACCCCAATCATATCTTTGCTCTGGGCCAATAAAAGTGATTCAATGTTGGTGGACAGTCTCCATTGAATCTGACGTTGCCAGCCCAGGTTTCTGATCCTCAGGCAGTGATGTACGTGATAAGGAGACAGAAATAGTGAGACAGATAAGTCTTTTTTATATTCTCTGTCACGTTCTATTCTCAAACTGAAGCTCATGCTTGGGTGTCCGGGTCATGAAGTGTTCAGGCACGTAGCCAATGGTGTTCTGTTGCAGCAAGTAAGACCACCGTAACTCTGAGCAATATAAGTGTTAAACACCCTCATTCTCTTTAAAGTGCCACATTTATTTATTTTTTCAAATGATTTTTTTTTCCTCTCTTCACTGGCATGTCAGACATTTTTCATCAAGAAGATGTCCCTTTACAACATCCGCATTAGCTGATGCATGTTACACAATCTCCTTTGACCTTTTTGATTTTGAGATTAGATTGTTTTAAATCTAGATAACGAGTTTTTGAACCAAGTACAAACCCTGCAGCACGAAGAAAACTAACTTCATTAAGACCCTTAGTCTAACTGGCTGTCTGGATCGATCCACATCCAACAAGCTCTGTCCCAGCCTGTTGCCGCGGTGACTAGAGCTTTAATTACCCCATTGTTGCAAACAATTACTTTGTTCTCTCATGTCTCACTCACAGTAAAGTTAAGGCCGTCTGGAAACGATTGTTTCCTTGTTATTTTCTTGGCATGGAATGTGTGTGTTCACTTAGGAGGCAGCCCGCCTGGTTGTGTTCGGGGACGACATTCATGTGTCGTCCGTTTCCGAACGATGCCATCTGGGTTGTTTCTTATCTGCGTCTGACGAGACACACCTGTCAGGCTGAGTGTAGAAGGGAAGGCAGACCAAAAGCAGGGAGAGACGATGAGGGATGGAGCTTTTAAAACGTGTGCACTGCAGTAATCCCATTAGTGGCAACTCATATGTGTATACAGGCCACGGTGTAGTCTATAAATTGCACTGTAAAAAAGAAAACAAAAAACATGTGTTTTGATGTCTACACCGCGTACCTAGTTTAAGTACGAACACGTTGCACTGAAGGTGCCATAAGTTGGTTTGGTGTCTACATTAGCGCTGCAAGCACACTGGCCTAGATGAGGCCTTATGGGTAATGAGGCAGAGAGGAGTGAGCTCATCAGATCAATAGGAGAGTTAAGGGATTACAAATGGATACGACGGCCATTTTAGAACAACTATAAAAGGCCGGTCTATGATAAATTAGTTGCTTAGAATGAGTTGCCATGTCTCATGGTATGTGACAGGGTTAATGTTGGTCACATGTTTAGAATGGGTTGCCATGTCTCATGGTAGGTGACAGGGTTAATGTTGGTCACATGTTTAGAATGGGTTGCCATGTCTCATGGTAGATGACAGGGTTAATGTTGGTCACATGTTTAGAATGGTTTGAGGGTGCTTCCTACGTTTTTGACCAGCATCTCTCTGTTTCTGTTCGACTGTCTGTAATTAACTCATTACAGTACACACTAGCCAAGTTTACGTTTTGTGATGGACTGATCTTTTTAGGTACTCACATTCTGTACCTTTTATCATTTAGTATTGGAGGGAGAGAGAAATAGAGAGAGAGAGAGGGGAAGGTGGAGAGGGTGAAAGGTAGCAGATGAGTACAATAAGTGCCCTAACCATGGCCCCCTTCAGGGGAAAATGGCCAGAGAGTAGTACTACAGTAGGAACGTGGTGTGTGTGTGTGTGTGTGCGTGTGTGTGTGCAGTGGCCATTCCATCTACTAGAATCTTTATTCTGAGTAACAACACTGGGTCTTATTACCCCATTCAGCAAATACCACTCTAGCCTGCTTTTCTCTCTCTCTCTCTCTCTCTCTCTCTCTCTCTCTCTCTCTCTCTCTCAATCTATTTCTATTGACGGCCTCCCACAATAAAGTATCCCAACCTCAGTGCCTGCTAGCCAATTCAACTTGGCCACACAACCACCTACATACATGTTTTCTCTACAATTCGTGACTTAACCCTTTTCTAGATTCACACAGTGACGAGCAAAAATAACTCAAATAGACAATATAATTTACCTTAAAGCCTTTTTCCAAGCATTCTTTCTCTTGTGGTTATTTTTTGTTTGTGTGTGCGCATGAGCTTATGTGGACTGGGACACAATTCAATTAGAAATATTGACTGCTGTCATTAATTCAATCAGCAGCCATCTTAGAATTGCAATTTGTCAGTCAACTCCTAGCTGTTCGAACACTTCGATTTAATAACTGTTGCACTCACCTGGGGATGGGACAGGAATGACATTTATGTGTTTGTATGTGTGTGTAGGTATGTGTTTGTTTCATCAAACTGTAATGCAAATGGTTAGATTGTTCCATTCAATCTTTTGAGAGTTTTTAAAATGGCCACTGGAGTCATAGAATTTATCAGTCCATCTAAATCTGTTGTACTGGCAAAGACACAAGCGAGAGATGTAGTGTTCTTGCTTGTGGTTGGCCGCATAGTCATTTACATTCGAATAACCAATTTTGAGCAGCTAGTTTTGGCACCGCAGCTGCACCTGTTTTCGCACGAGAGCTGCCATTTTGGCCAGGCATCATTTTCACAGCTCGGTTGTTAGAGTATGCCATTTTTATTTTATTTTCTTCCATGTATTTTTACGGGTGCCACAAAATATTTGTCTTCCTATTTCATGGGGCAGAAAGTACAGAGAGAACAAGAAAAGCTGGCCCCTCTGCAGCTGGTGCCTTGGTGCCCCTAGGGGGCCCCCTCTGCCACCGTGGCACCTGGCACATCATCACACACTCTGATAATGACTGCTGCCACTACAGAGAGAGAGAGAGAGAGAGAGAGAGAGAGAGAGAGAGAGAGAGACAGAAGGGGCCAAAGAGGCTTCCCCAGCTTTGCATATCTCAAATAGTTTTTTGTGAAACCAAGAAGAGCTTTGAGATACAATACCATAGATTAAAGATTTTTCTTTGCCACTTTCGTTCGAAACTTCCTTAACAGGTACCCCTCTCAAAGTGAGGCTGTGGATCATTCTAATGGGGTTATTCATTATACCACGTTTAAGTCATATTAAACATAGTGGGGAGTATTGGTAAGACTGATCACAAAAGACATGAGTGGTAAGTTGTAACTAATAACAGTCGAATTTGTTTCCAAACAATATTCATCATTTGAATGTTCATAAAATGGAACGATCGATAAAAACAGAGGGGGGACAAAAAATACCTAATTTATTATTTGTGCTTCTAACTTTTAAAATTGGCCACATTTTCGCTTTTTAGCAAAGTAGGTCATTATTGGCAGTTCTCTGGTAGAAAAAATAATGACATTAATTTCATCATATCAACTGAGTGAGGTTCAGCAGCAGAGCTCCTGACCAAAGATAGAGTAGGTGCACCTAGCTTTACCCTGGCTTATCTATTTTCAGATCAGTTGTGTAGCGCTTTCCACAGACATAAGTCACAAAGTGCTTTACAGGAGCAAAACTAAAAACACAATACATAAAAAATACACAATAACAAATACACAATGAATACATAAAATGTAGACCTGGTACATACAAAAGTACTCATAAAAGTGCTGCAGGCGTCTCCACATGAACCAAAACTAATGAATAAAACTTGAACATGGACTTGCTGCTAGATGTGTTACAGGTGTCTTTCAAAGTAATTCTAAACCCTTAAACATGGGGTATAGGTTACCGCGGTACTGAGGAAGTTGCACCAATACAAGCAAAGGTGTTTTTGGAAGTTTTTAACATTTGTTACGTCTCACTGTTCTGTTGGCTGTTGTGAGTAGAAAGAAACGAATTCTCTGAAATGTTCTAGAAATGTGTTCGGTCTCATAGCGTGAGCAAAAATATAACAAAAATACGTATTCAAGTTTTTATCTTACAAAACTCGCACGTCACACATCCCACATCCCTCTTCTGTCGTCTTCTGTTTGCTCACCTCTCTCCCCCAGCCCCCCTCTCCTCTTCCTCCCCTCTCCTCTTCCTCCCCTGTCCTCGGTCATTTGTTTGTGTAAGGCCAAGGGGCTTTAGAACACGGACACTGAACACAGGCCTACGGTAGAGACGTGTCGAGTCACCAACGTAACCTTACCACAGTCAAAACCCTGCCATGCCTCTTCTTTCTCTTGTCCACTGTTTTCCATCTGCTCTCCTCCTTTCATCTTTCTCTTTTTCAGACCCTTGCTCTATCCCTATCCATCTCTCGCGCCCGTCCATCCTCATCATCCTCTCTCTCCGTCTGTCTCATCTATTTGCCCCCCCCCCCCCCCTCCGTACCGTGTGACTCAGTCTTCTCTGTGGGACTCTTGTCAGATTACCTCAGTCATTACAGCGACGTGCCGACAGAGAAGGGACACTCAAGCTCAGCCACACACTTCGCTTGCACCGGTGCATGAGCCAAAAGGTGCATTCAAACGTACGTGTCTCAATTTAAAAAAACGAAATTTCAATCGGTTAGAATCAGAATCTTGCATGCTTTCTGTGCACATTTAGATCATATAGATTTAGATCATATAGATTTAGATCATATAGAGTTGCGAGAACACGATAAAACCTGTCTCCTTGCATTCAGAGTGTCCACTGCATTGCTCTGACCTCTCCTTAACGATTTCCCCCCAACCGCAGCGGCTCACTTTGATAGCCTACACATCTCTGTCTCTTGCTGTCACTCCTCATCAATTATTTAACCTCCCCCTTTTACCAATGCTTATGGATAGGTACTGTGGTTAGCTTGTCCTGCCAGAAAAGCCTATTTCTGGGCCCAATGGTCTAAAAATAATACAGTGAAGTGTAGATGTCCTTGTTTTCTGACAAGATAAACCAATTGGGATTACTATGGAATTGGTTTTGTGTAATAACTTCCTGAGACAGTAAGTGGATTATATTTGACACCACTACTGAACGTTAGTGATAGGGCCAGGTTGGATGGGTAATGGGGAGAGGCTGTTGTCATGTGCCACGCACTAAATGATGTAATATCTCTAAGTGCACTAACCTCTTTTTATATATTAGCATGCATGCTCTCTAAAATAGCCTAAAGAGAACCCAATAAAGTAATGGATCAGGAAAGATTGAAGTAGAGGACACCAGAGTTCAGAAGTCAGCGGCACATATGATATTGGGAAAGAACAAGAGACGAAGCGATTGACTTTAGGTAGAGGACAGCACAGAAAAAGAGACGACATACAGAATCTGACAAAGGCCAAGAGAGAAGTGACAAAGGATTAGTGTGATTAAAAAAAAAAGAAGAAGATAAAAAGTGAGACTGTGATTCAAAACTAAATGTTGTTGCTGTTTTTACAATGAGGGCTATAGCCCTCTTAGGGAGCAACAGGGCTGAAAGGATGAAGGGATGAATCCTAAAAGAGTGAAAGGGGTGAAAAGAATAGGAGGAATACATTGTAGCCGGTGTATTGCGCCATTTGAATATTGATCAGTGAGGGCTTCTCCAGGGCTGGGAGATTACATTAGCACTTTGGCATGGGGATCTGAAAGCTTTGGCTTCCAATCATAGACACAATCCCACAGTGGGCTGCCATTCTGGAGACAAAGACAACAGGTCAACGTCACCATATTCCACATATGAACACTGTACATTTATATTCATATGCAGTTTTCTTTTGGTTGTTTTTGATCAAAACAGACATTTAAATATGTTTATTCAAAAACGGTTGTTTTGTTTTTCTCAAAAATCCCAAAAACTGCAGAGAACAGCGAAAACTAAGTGAGAGTGACGAGATGATGAGAGCGGAATGTTTTGGGTGTCATGTTGCGCTCCTGTTGCTTCTGGAGGTCCTTAGTTTCCACGGACCACCAGAAAGGATGCCGTCGGTTGTCATGACTCTCCGGGTTGCTAAGCAACATGAGCGTTATAAACTAATGCCATGTATTCCCAACGCACCACATCTTTATCTGTTTCTTTGACAATTAACAGAAACCACAAGAAATCATCCATCTGTGTACCGTACTCTTAGTGACATCTCTAGCTATTTCGTGAGAAGTAAAGTATACTAATGAAATACCTAATGTGTTTTAGGAGTAGAATAATCTAAAACATTTTGTAAAAGGATGGTGAACTAATTTTATCTGTACATTATGAGCAACCAATTTGTATAACTGTAGTGTTAAGTAATTGAAGAGGTACACAGAGTTCTACTTTTTTCAAACAGACACAGACACACACTCTCAAACTTACAGTGGCACATACATATGGTATGATTCAATACAGATTTTATTTGTATGTTGCAAGCTTGCCTTCGTGTGTGTGTGTGTGTGTGTATGCATTGGGTTATGCATGTTGCATGTGTCTTGTTTTTGGGTGAGTTATTTCAGAGATGTGTTAGTACTCATCCATCAGTCGATTATTGGTGTGTCTGAAGAGGGCCATCTACTGTTGAACCACACACACACACACACACACACACACACGATGACACTGCCAGCTACAGCCCTGATCTCACATACAGCCATGCACAGAAAAAAAGCCATTGGGATTGTATAACACAAACAGACACACACACACACACACACACACTTACACTCACACTTAAAGACCAAGTTAGACTGCTAGGTCTGTATTAATTCGTTTTTTGTTTTGTATTTGGCATCAATTTAGTTAACAACACGATAAACACAGTGGAGTGTGATCTTGAGTGAGGCCATTATGCAACTGAGCAGGCATTTAGCCAAAACGAGGCAGTCGCCAATCAAACCTCTCTGTCAAGCAACATATAATAACAATGAAGCACCAGCTCCTAGCCAAGCACTGAATCATAGTCATAAATATAACAATCACATTTTTTTTATTCCTCGGGGGGATACAAAATATCTGGATGGCTTTCCGTTTCAGAGCGCATTTCTAAAGGGGCCTGAATAAGCAGCATGGAGGCTGATTAGAGCAAAACGCCGTGTGGCTCGGCTAACGGCTTAGCGAGCCGCTGAGAAGTGCACGGAGTGCTGATTAGCGATGAATGAGGGACGGTGTTTCATTCTTGCGCCGGACTCACAAAACGTTTTGCTGATTCACTCGCTATTCCATCCCCAAAATATCGCTGCTGTGCACTTTCTAATTGCTGAAACGTTTTGACGTTGTGTGTAATTTCAAAACATGATTATTTTCAGGTGAGGCGTATTTTTTGGTATTTACCTTCAGGGATTTTTGTATTGTATTTTATCTATTATTGTCTCAACATTTATAGCAACGGAATTTTGGCTTGATGATTATGAATCTTTGACACACATTACTTCATAATCTTACACTTGTTGCATTTATGTTTTACCTATACGACACATAACTGTTTACACATAGTTCAGGTTTGCCATCTGCCGAATTGTGTCATGCAACCTGTCATGCAAATGAATGCAACCTGTTTAGTTAGAACTTGGAATCTTTTGGTAACATATTGTACTTCAACTTTACATCCTGTGATACAGTATGTCAGTGCTTTGCCGGCTGAAGAAAAAAAACTATAGATAGGTGTGAAAGAAGTGCATACAGTATACTATAGAAAAAAAACGTTTCACTAGGGACTTTGAAATTAAGATAATTAGATAGTAGAACACACTCTCCCCAGATTTTAATTTGAAGGATATGACGTCTCAAAGGAGTTAAACAGCTGAAAAATTTTTCATCTGAAACATCCTATTCATAAAAAGCATTGTCAAGGGTCAGACCTACACTGATAGCACACTATTGCATTTGAAATCCATACTTCAGACTGTACATGGTCCTCTACAGTAGCTTGTGCCTGTCGTTTGGATTTGATTTACTTGCGTATCCTCTTTCTATTTCTCAAACACATACATATTCATCGGACCCACCTCCCAGCTCCGTATAACTCCAGTGTGTGATCTGTTCTGCATGGTGTCATGGTGCCAGGAGGTTCAGAGGTAATATGCCATTGAGGAGTGACCCTGTTGTTTTACATCAAGCCTTGTGATAATGACATCCCTGTTAACAATAGGGCCATAATGGCTGTCTAATCTTCTAATTGAAAAATACATACTTACAGCTATGACTGTAGTCAAAATTACTTTTGTCCTACACCACATTTGCCTGCATGCATATGTAGTGGTGGTGACCACAGTCAATAATAAAGCCACTAGTTCCTGTGAGGGGGCGGAGCATAGGCATTTAAAACAGATGGTTGGCTGAATCCGTGTAACCAAGGCAACTACACTCCTATCTAATTTGAATAGCTTTCCCCATGCTTAAACTTAGATGTTACACTTACTCATTATGTTTTGCACTCTCTACACTGAATGTGTTTGTACTTCTGCTGGTTTGTGCGGCGGCTTTTTAATGAGGAATTAGACTTTTTCACAAATGAAGTTGTTCTCTGAATGGTGACTGATTAAAAAAAAAAGAACAGCCTTGATCCTCAATTTATCTAATATAAAAGAGAGATTTCTGAACGAGAGGATTCATCTGTTTTGAGAAAATGGACGGAAAAAATGTGAGAGATTGTGGCGGTACGATCCAACTACTGCATCGGTCCTTTGGTCCCCTCCTACTCCCACTCGGTCCACGTCTACGTACATGGAAGTGCAAAGTCGCAGGTGGCTAGCTTCGAATTGGCTCCTAATAATTTACAAATCCTCTTCAATGTTTAGATTCGGGTCATATTTCGTGCTAGCCCAATAAAAAACATGGCGTCTACACTCCAACCTCAAGTGTTCCTTGGCTTAACAAGCGAGGTGAAAGGTCAAGCTGCCTATAAACGTGGACATAGCCTCAGCACAGCTCTTGAAAAGAAATATAATCTCCCTATGTTGTTTGTCTATCGCCAAAGGGGAACAAAGCGTCATGGGGATATATTTTGCAAACAAATTAAAGCAGGGACAATGTTGGCACCTGTAATCTAAAGCTCATGAATATTTGATATCGGCACGTTTTCTAGGAATAATGTTGAATAACAGTTTGGCAGGGGCTTTGACTGGGTGTGTGTTTGTGTGTGTGTGTGTGCTCATTTTAATCTTTGTGTGTGGTTCTGAATGAGTATGTAAATGTGTGTTTGTGTGTGTGTGTTTTGTATGTCTAGGTCTAGCCAGTGGTGGTGAGTCATTATTCAACACTCATTATCATCGGGACACTTCCTGGAGTGTGTGGTGCTGTCGCCCCAGCTGTCGCATTTTCTCTGGGAGCCTGATTTCCTCGCTGTCTGCCTCCTTTTTAAATAATCTCTCTTTCTCTATCTGCCTTTCCCTCTCAGTCTTTCTGCGTCGTTTTGCCTTTCATTGTCCTTCATTTTACGTCTCTCAGTTTTATCTCCAATAAATGTCCCTTCATGCTCTCCATTATGATGTATCGTCTATAAAGTATGTCGTTTCTACTGAACTCGGGCAAAGACGTCAGCAGCTACGTATCACATACAATGTGCACGCGTGCCCACCATCACCTGAATCTCTTTCAAATGTAGCCCACGTCTCTGGTGATGCTCTGATGGATCAACGTGGGCAAGCCTGCAGAGGTCATGACCCCTCCTTTCAAACGTTGTCGTGTCGCCTCCTCTTCTGGCCTTGCTGCCCTGTGGCACCACTCGGCGTCTTACCTGGGCGAGTGAAAGAAAAGACGGGGGCCGTAGTTACAGGATGGGCAGCCATTGGGAACGTGGGTCGCTGCCCTGTCCTAGGCTGTGTTTGCTTTGCCAGCGGCTCTCACACAGTCGAAGCGGCAAGGCTTCACATGGATTTCAAGATTTTTTTAATACATTTCACCAAGTGAAAACCAGTATGTACTGGTTAACAGACACCTATGCTATGCACACATTCAGATGTTGTCACTGACTCCATCTGCATGTTCCTCTCTTTTACCTCTGCCTCTTTCTCCCTGGTGTGGACTGAGCAGGCTAGGTTTGACTAAAGTGTTGCCAGTCACAACAGCAGATGCTCTGCAATTCCTCCCTCCCCTAACATCAAGGAGTCAGCAGATGTGTGTGTGTGTTAGTGTGAGTGTGTGCGCGCACCCTCATTCTCAAGTATTTCCAATCAGACTGGCAGGTAAGGGGTGCGAGAGAGAGAAAGAAAGAGAGAGAGAGAGAGAGAGGATAGTGTGGTCTTTTAGATCATCCTTACCTAATTGTCTCCCTCCTTTCATGTTGCTTGTCCTCTTTCCTCTCAATCTAAACGGATTGGAAAGTGGATGGTGAGCCAAATTCAACAAATTCAATTTAGGATTCTATTTGGTGGATCATGCTTTTTTTTTCCTTAGGCGTCTTCCATCACCAGCACCAGTTTATTTTCGATGGTTGGCCTCAGCAGAACCCTCCGCTCCAGCCATGGTGTTGATGCTGTGCTCCCACTACCACAAGATCCTGTTACTTTCAATGAACACTTGACCTGCTTGTTTCACTCCCGTCCCTCGGTCAAGCTGACCTACTGATCTCTTCATGGCGTGCAGGTGGCTCAATGCAGGCACTCTTTGTCTGGAGCTCCAGAATACACGCCATATCAGACAAATCACCTGTTTTAAAAAAAACATTTAAACAATTCAACCAGCAATGTATGAGCCATTGTATGATTTATGCTAACAAAAAGGTGTGGAGGAGAAGACCACCCGGAGAAGTCCGAGATGGAGAGGAAGATGGAGTTCTTGTTGTCCAGTAGACCAGGGTTCCAGAGAAACGGCTGAGTAACTAGAATGAGGAGCAGGAGAAAGAGTGATAACGAGAGTCTCCATACAAGTTGGAACACACTGAGACAATTCGATACGGACACACCTGCACACACTCACAGCTAGAGTAAAGCACCCACTAGACAAACTTTCATCTCCTTTTAGTGTTCATCGGTGTTCAGTGTTTTGTTAAGACCCACTAACCACACACACCGGCATCCATTAGCCTGGCAGCATGCAAACCTTTCAGGCTAGCACTAGTGTTGGATGAGATCGTTAAGAGTCCTCGTTAGGCCACTACTGCTGGATACAAACACGCACAGTGCAGAGAAGAGAGTACAAATACACACATTGGTAATATAACACACCACAGTCGTGATCACACTCACACATACTCTACAAACGTACAGATGACCAACAGGCACACACAGGTCAGTGAACACACACCAACAACTGGACCTTTGCCTCTTTCTTCTATAGAGACTATAGAGTATAGCACATAAAATAACGACTATAAGGTGTTGTGCTATCTTTCAATGTCCAATTATCCAGCCTCTTTTTCATAACTAAAAATAAATCTGGAACTTAAAGTTTCAGAGAAAGCTGTTCTTTACAATCAATTAACAAACTTCCTCAGCAGACTTCCTTAACACACTTGAATGATTCAAATCTGGCTTTCGCTCATTTCATTAGACTCAGACAGATCGACTTTGTGGCACTCATCATTAGCCTCTGTTAGCAGTAGATAATGGAAAGTTGATCATAACATGTTAAGTGATCGTCTGCAGGAATAGCATTCCTTACTGTAACAAACAGCCGCATTCTGGACCTCATTAATTAATCTAACTTTGCGTACTGTGTGTGTGTGTGTGTGTGTGTGTGTGTTTTGCTCCACATAATGTGGCATGTGGTGAATTTGAGCATTGTGAAGCAAAACCAAATCAAATCTGCTCTCAGAACATGTTGATGCACGAGATGCACGTACTCGCACACCCGCTGTTATCATTTGTATTTTACAGCCAAAAGCCAATGGCCCTGCAAAAACCTTGTCAAAACCAATTAGTGTTAGTACATAGTTATTGTTATTCTATGTTATTTATATGCTCTGCCTTTTGATAAAGATAAAGAGCAAGTACATCCTCAAGAGACAAAGCCAAGCTAAATTATTCTATATAGAAAACCTTAAATTCATTACTAAATTGAAATATCAGTGCAGACGAAGGTAAAAGTGAGACACTTAGGGACTCTGTTTTATTAGGAATTGACTAGAAATGGACAGCGGGGAACTGCTTTGTTGCATATAAGAACAGGTTTCGCTGAGTCAGAGTGTGGGTCTTTGCTTTGAAGTTCTTTTAGCAAACTTCTGAATTTAAAAAGTGTCCTCCACAGCGCATATTCTGAATGTATAATGCTCTCCTGAAGCGTTTAGCACAGACTGAATATGTTTAATGAACTAACCGAAGGGTGTATTTGTCCGTTGCTGTCATATGTGTGTGTGTGTGTGTGTGTGTGTGTGTGTGTGTCGGGATGTACTGTGTGCTTGAGAGTGCTTGTGTGTATGTGTACTTGCATAGCGAGCACTAACTGTCCTTGTGTACATCTTATTGTGCGTACTGCAAACAAAGGACCGTCCCTCTCTGCATCTCTGTAACCGCATTTAACATTTTAGTTTTTGCTGAATCTGCTGCAATCGATTCACAGTCATGTCAGAACTTTTTTTTTTGCAAAGGTTAAAAACCGGACAGGGAGAAACAATAGGATAGACCTGTCTAAATGCTAGATATTTTCAGGCCTATGTGAAAGACATGCTGGGTAGAAAGTGGCTAGCTAGGGGTGTGTCTTGTCAATAAGTATGCAAGTTGACTTCTGCACACAGTATTATCTTCATAATGCTACTTATTTTAAACCTCTTGTATCAAAATACCTATTACACACAGATACACATAGCCCTGATTTTACCAATATTGCCAGCATGCTTATACTTTATATACAAAGTACTGTTTGAGGCACTTCAGCTACAAGTGGCAACAGATTCTTCCCTGGCTGTCATAGTGACATTTGCTTAAAATGGCCGTGTGGGCACGCTCCATCAGTGTCCTTTCTTGCAAAGTCACGATTTGGAACACCGGTTCAGCACGGACTAAAGAACTGTCTGGATTCCGAAACGGACCGATGGGTTTCAGTATGAGCAAACTGTTACATCCGGTCCGCTCATTAGCTGGGAATGGAGGGAAAATACAGAGAAGGAGATGACGATGGACTCTGACAGTTTGGCTCTCGTCTCTGTCTCGGGGTGAAAGATAGTAGAGAGAAAAGAAAGGCCAAAAATGAAAACAAAAAAATACGAACAAGGTTTTCAGCCAAGCTCATGGAGAGGGTTCAAAACCGGACAGGGAGAAACAATAGGATAGACCTGTCTAAATGCTAGATATTTTCAGGCCTATGTGAAAGACATGCTGGGTAGAAAGTGGCTGGCATATACAGCCAGGTAAAGCATCAGATCAGGAACAGTGTTGGTTTGAACCCCGATGTTGCAAAATATGGACCTCGTATTCTTAAGGCTCCCCTAAAAGCGCCTCCTTAGGCTTCACCTCACCCTAGGTATGTGTGAGTGTCTGGCTCAGTTCCACTTGCCTTGGGGTGAATGGTGAAATGGAAATATACAAAGCCAATATCACTACTGACAGTGAGAACTTGAGACATATAATGGTTGCATAGATTTGGAATGCTTCAGTCTGGTAACGTGATCCTGTCATGAACCACCTTCATGTGAAAAAGGGAAGTTACACTTGCTGTATACTAGATCTATCTTCACTGTATGTTCTTCAAATTGCTCTAGTTTAGCCTTTGCTACTTTCCCATACAGCTTTTAATTGAAAGCAAACAGGAACCTGAATTGTATAACATATTTGGCTACTTGGCCAAAGGTTATGTCTACTAGGATGCTCATGGGAAGATGCCAAAACAATATAGGCGGCACACAATTCTTTATTGCTACTCTGGCACTATGGAGGGTGTTGCCACTTTAAATAGCCTTCATAATCAATTAGGGCTTCTTGATGGTATTGTTCTACTAATACTATGATAAATTGTGTTGTGTTTTAATGGCTGAGAAAACCTAGCAATTGTTTTGCATAAATAATTGACTATCTACTGCAGGGCCAGCCATGCCTACAGTAATCTCTTTTTGCATTACTGCTCTACTATTCACTGTGCTAATAAATCCTGCTACAGAGATCATTTGTCAGCAAGGGCGTTAATAAACCAACAAGTGGTCTATTGCCAGGTCTAGTTGACCATGACTAATCCTGCCCTGCTCTGGAGAATACGTTGGACTGTTATGTCCCTCCCCAAAACAGTGATATCGCACTTAAAGAGAACATGTGTTCATAAGAGGGGTTCTTTGTTGATGCCCTCAGGCGATCCTCTGTGACTCCTGAACAAAAGGACACCAACAGAAGCCGGGGCCGGCACAGCTGAGCTCCAGTGATCCCTGAATGACATTTTAGAAAGTCCGGTGGGCGAGAGGTCAATTTGAAGACTTTATAGTTTGTATTATGTCTTCACAAATGTAGAAAATTATTTTACTGTATTTTTCTTTTTCATTCAACAATCTCCGTTTGACTCGAACCTTCCTAGCACATTCGATGGCACTGATAGTGAAGGACTTGGGCTCTATTTCCCACGGGAAATTAGTAGTATCGGAGAAGGGTAAGGGTATGTGGACCAGGTGGAGAT
Source organism: Galaxias brevipinnis (assembly GCA_036023535.2). NCBI lineage: Eukaryota > Metazoa > Chordata > Actinopteri > Galaxiiformes > Galaxiidae > Galaxias > Galaxias brevipinnis. Next base: position 309 of record JAVQIZ010148296.1, on the reverse strand, counting down.
GAAAAGATCCTCTCCCCATTAGCAGCCTATTAACCTAGTCATTACAGGACCAGATCTAGGCCAAGATGGAGTGGTAGCAGCTGCTAATTTTAGCATTCCATCGTGTCACAGCTAGTGAAGGCCTAATTCACACCCGCAAGTGCTAGAAGGAAATGAGAGACCTGCTTAATCTCTCTTATCGGTTTACAGTTTACAGTAGGTTGTGGATGTCTCTGCAGTTACTGGAAAGATAAAAGGTTCAGTAATCAGGTGTGTGTGTGTGTGTGTGTGTGTGTGTGTGTGTGTGTGTGTGTGTGGGGGGGGGGGGGT
>JAVQIZ010148234.1:0-10587 GCA_036023535.2 Galaxias brevipinnis | reverse complement strand
TGAGTCTGACCCCGAATGACCCCCACCTTGCCGGCTCTGCCGTTCTTGCTGTCGGGGGGGGGCTCTAATCTAAATACTGTATATGGGACTGCCATCATTTCCCATACCTCCTTCTGATTCCTGCCACATACTTAGATCTCTCTACTTCTTAAACGTTGCCTCACATGTGCTACAGTATTCGCTTATTTACAGGAAGATCTGGATTTCATATAACACACTTCTATTGCAGTACGTTAGCCCACTCAGCCTTTGATGAAAATCCCATTTAAAAATGCAGTCGCAATGCAGTATTATCTTTTCCTCTGTTAACAAAATCACATTGGATGAACTATTAAACAATTGACTATTAACAAACATCTGTTGTTAATAGTAGAGTGATAGCTTTTATGAGTTAGGTGTAAAAAATATGAAGATTTTGTACCGTACTGTTTTGCCTCCCATCCATACACATAAAGGACTGTTTCAGTACATTAGTCTATGTGCTGAGCATTAAAGTTTGGCTTTGCTTTATGACAAGCCATTGGCACGGTTTCTTACGGTAGAGCCCCAAGGCTTTCGTTGGTAATTATAAGGCAACTCCTATTGCGAAGACATCAAAAGATGCCTACAGTTCAACAGAAATCAAATGTATTTGCGGTCAATGGTAATATTCCCCATGCACTACTGTGGATTTTGCATGACCGTTCAAGATTGTCTGCTGGGCAATCCGTATGTCGACTCCACCCCTGACACAGCTTCTCTAATGCGTCCTCCATGCATCCTCCCATCCTCTCTCCTTTTTTTTTTCTGTGCGTGTCGGCATTGCGCTCTGTGAACCACTGGGACTCTCATCATCGCCACGGTAAACAGGATAAATCAGAGCTGGCGATGGGCACTGTGGTCCAGATGACGCGTGTAATTAAGAAGTAATTGGCACGTCATCGCTACATGAGAAAAGATGGCCTGTGTGAGATGGGCGGCAACGCGATGAAAACCTGCTCGAACTACCGCGGCCACAAATGCTTTGCTAAAGAAGATAAATTTACCACAGTCTGGACACACTTGCTTTCCTAATGTCTTTATTTAACCTGCTAATTCACTCTTGTGTATTGTAATTCAATGTCTTATTCATTTATTTGCATGCTAACACACTTAAACATTAATTTGCTAAATTATTCATTTATTTACATGCTAACACACTTACATTCGCTCGCCTTTGCCAACTTATTCATTTATCCACATCTGAGATGACACAGTTGGTTGCTTGCGTATTCATTTATGCACATAGGAAGTCACTTATGTTCTCCCTAGCTTAATTACTAGACCTTTGTATTCACTTTACTCAAATGACAGTTTCTTATGGCGTATAGTATACTGTTGTGAATCAAAACTTGATATCGCAGAGAAGCCCTTTAATGCTAGGGGTCAAACTGGCCACAACATTCGGTCTGAAATGCCCTTGTTGTTTGTTGTAAACGTGTAGCCCCAGGAAAAGATAAAACCCGATTTCATGGGTCATTAGAGATACCTTAAGCATAACTTAACTGCAAGGAAAGTTTTATTAGCTTTGTATGGAATTTGTCATTTACGTTTTACAGATTTTCTTGTAATTTGCACGACCTCATCATTTTAAGTATAAAAACAGCAATGCTTTATTTACTGTAAAAAAAACAACATATAACTATAACCATAATGCAAGTTCAGAAGCCACAGCCAAGATTTTTGATCCCACAACTGCCATCGCCAACCTAACACCACATCACAAGCAAGCTCAGCCTGTCTAATGTAAGCTCGGCTGAAGCAGGTTACAAATTGGGGGAACTTTGTGGGGAAGGAGGTTAGTGGTGTGCAGGGCTGATAACCTGAGATAGTGGCTAGGTAATTTGCAGTGTGTTACCTATCGCAGCAAACGCCCCAGAGTCGTGCTGAAGGAAGAGAGGACGGCCTTAATAACAAAGTAAATGGCTCATAGAGATATCCCAGTTGTTTTTCATCACATCAATTTCACGCCCACACCGCTAGGTTCCTATGGTGCTAGAAAACAGAACAAAAGAAAGAAAGAAAGAAACGGGGAGGGAGGAAGTTATGGAATAAAGGAAGGAAGGAAGGAAGGAAGGAAGGAAGGAAGGAAGGAAGGAAGGAAGGAAGGAAGGAAGGGAGGGAGGGAGGGAGGAAGTCAGGAAGGAAGGAAGGAAGGAAGGAAGCAATGGTGGGGAGAATCTTAAAACGGGATGCAAGTACAGCGAGTGTGTGGGGGGTGTTTGCAGGTCCGTTAGATAAGTTAAAAGTGTTGTTGCGTGTCCTACAAATAAGACTGACCTGAATTTCCATGACACAAACTCCCATAAAGAAAATTTCCTCTGCATTAATAATTATATTTTCACATGAGGGGAAAATACCATGATTTCACATTGTGAGGGCAAAGTTTTTTAGATTGCGGTTATTGTATTTCATATTTCAATAAGGGATTATCTTATACTATATACTGCAACTCCTAGATTCAAGGGGAGCTTGAAACTAGATGCTACAATACTCTACAATCTTCACTTTCACTGACTCTAAACAATAATATTTATATAAATAGTTGATCTAAATTGCTATTGTTTTTCATGTAATGGTACTTTGACTCATTCACAGCTCAAAGACAAACTCTATGCAAGCATAACGGTGAATAAAATTGCATATTGGTAGATTTATAGATTAGCATTGTCAATAAGACAATGCCTATTAAATAGCAAGCTACCGCAGGGGTTAACATAACCTTGGCTAGCTAATGACTGTTTAGGACTGCACCCTGCGTCAACACACCAGGTGGTCGAGCGTCGATGCAGTGAAGCTGGAACCAGAAGTACCTTTGCTGAAGGGTTCCGGGATGGAAAACTCAACAAACCCCTAACTCTTTGGACAATCTAGCTCAACATAATTAATGACAGCGCATTTTTAATTACCCCTGCGTGGCGGTGGGAACAACCGCTTTTGTTTATCGAGCCCTGCTGATCCCCATATTAACAGAGTTAGGTTAATGATAGAGGTATTTTACTTAATAGCATTTTTATTACTCCCAGTAAGTATGCAGCAATTAATTAGTGATGGGCGAATTTAGTTCCTCTTCTATAATGGCCTACCAACACAGGACATCATTACCAATATCGATAATAATTCATAAAATAAGGAGTCAGATGGTGTGATGGAGGTGGGCAAATCCATTTTCCTCTACATTGATTAGATTTTTTCATATTAAAAAGGTTTCGATTATGTATACAGGCTGTCAGTGGATGGGATGTTGCTACTGCATGCAGAGTAAGCCACAGGGTATAATGCGGGATTTGAGGTGTCCTAAAAGGTTTTCTCAGTGTAAATATAGGCAGCGTACGCAGTATTTAAAAGAGAGAAGGCACAATTTAAACTGAAAGAGAAATCGTAAAAGACAGATACAAATGGAGCAAGGGAGGGAAAAGGATGACCATATTCTGGAAATGACATTGAATAATGGATCACACAGACATATACTGTATAAAAAAGAAAAAAAAAGAAAAGCACATTCTCTTTCAAGATGTAACCTAAAGCCAATCTTCCATTAAATACAACTAGCCATTTCTTTGTGACAAAGAAATGCAAAGACAGCAGAACTGATTGAGAATATTGCTTTGGCTTTGAATGTGCATTAGATTAAAATGGCAAAGGGTGCCATTTCAGACACTTTAGACACTGAGACAAAATGGTGCAACTAAAAGGGTGGGAGTTGTGGGTACTCTTTTTTTTCCTACTCTAACATAGGTAAAAACGGACTGGAGTGAAGCATTTATTTAGTGTCACCTGAAACTGAAAGAGAGGATGTAGGTATGAATCCAGAGAGTTTGAGGTGCTCTACTCTGCTGACTGCCTTTTCTAGTCTCGATTCTACAACACTCCAATATCATGACAAATATTCCATAGCTCTATTCTGTAGCTCTATATTTATGTATGCTGTGTTTGAAGACTTACAAAAAAAAGCACTGGTTAGTGTCTCAACTCTTATGTCTGAAACATATCTGAGTGAGATATATGCTTGGTTCCTGGTCGTTTGTTGTTGGGGAAACACTTTGCTGGGCACACCAGTCTTCCACCAGATTAGTACGGATGCCAGCTGGCGGGTATGGGGACCATGACGGCTTTCGCCAGTGTCACAAACGGAGGGGAAACTGAGACTCATTGTATAGAAAATGGATCTTGGCAGCCTCAAGCCCTCATTAAAAATGCACTAATGCTGAACGGTCCCATTAATCTAAACATGCTGTATTTAACAAGGGTAGCCTTGTGTACAGTCTATAAAATGCAGCAATTAAAAACAGATACTATTAGAAGTCCTGTCAAAAGAGTCTTTTCAAAATGAGGGGTATAACACCTACAGCCAATCTCTGTAAGGAATAAAATTTACGATGAGTCTAAGGGAGAAAGATTATGGCATGATTTGATTTCAGTCAAGTTTAGATAATGGAAAGATTAGTCCCATATGTCATATTGTATACTTTCTACGATGCTACTGTTAATCGATTCTGAGGTTCTCATTATAATTTTTAGACGTCAGCAGTATGCATATTATAGTGTGCTAACCTGATGACATGGAGTCATATGCGTGCTAATCGTATGTCTTTTTACTGACATGTCAGTAGCTAAACTTACCTATCTTAGCGATCTGTCAGTACGAGGTGCATAAGATCTTAACAATCAGTCAGTAAGAGGTGCATAAAAACATCATCGTACACATGCCATAACTAAATATAAAATTGGCTTATGAAAACTAATTTACTAGTCAAGACCAAAATCTGCTATCTATATTCAGCCTAGCTATAACTGGGTATCTACCAATGAGACCACTGTAGACGACAGAAGCGATTGGCTAACACTTTTAAACTTCCATTGGCCATGACATAATCATGACAGCTTTGCAATGTCCCGTGGACTAGGGGTTCATGTGTAGCGTTAAGATGTTAGCCTTTCAGGCATGCTTTCAACTGTAACCTGAGTAGGTTGGGTGTGGGAGATGTCACATGGGCTCTTCAAAACTTTGATGATTAATTTAGAGGCAAAGTAGGCAACGTTCCTGTGCCCCTCGCAACAATGCTTTTTCTTCCAGTGGTAGCTCCACCCCCTCTTCCCAACAAACGTCTTGAACCCCACCAGCTTGAACCACAAATTTGAGTAAAAGGATACAGACCCAAAGATCAGACACACAATTGATCAACCCTTTACTTCTCTCTCTTGATTTGACGTATAGTATGTGGGATTTTAGGGAAAAGAGCTTGCTGTAGAGGGGCTGTTGTGTCCAGATTTTCAAAGCTTGCGAGTGTTACGAGAGGTGGGCAGGTGTGAATGACAACACTGAGGCCAGTGGCCTTTTACAAAGCTCCAGCTGTTAGCGCACTTAGCACCACCACATGAGTGATCTCCTACTTTACCGCTTGTCATTCTGAACACGCCATTAAGCCTTAACATTGAAGTCGTCTACCTTGAATGACATACGTTTGTAGGTCACGCACACACAGACACTGTACATTGAATAACCTGGTGGAAAGGAATGTAGCCCTGGTAAGTTATTGATTGCATCAAAGTTAGCAAATCAAATCAAAAAGTAAAGCCAAATGTAATACATACAGGCTATAATTGTTTTATAGCAACATCCCCACATGCATAATAAATAGGCCGCTTTGATTTTTTTCAAGTGACGCATGATCAACAGGGAAGCGCGGTAAATCAAATAGATTGGATGTGATGGTAAGAGAGGAACCCTTGCCATTTAAAAACAATTTTTAAACAATAAAGAAAAATTAAATACAAAAATAATAGTTTACAATAATTCATTAAAAGAGGGGTACTAAGATCCCCAACTTAACACAGATTAGGGAAGGATGGGGCTATGAAAGCTGCCAGTCTAACATTCTAAATGTAGACTAAGACCCTAGCAATAGGCTTGACTTCTGTTATTAGTCTAGAACTGCTTCTTTGGCAAGGGACCTACAAATGTGTTAATTTTTTATGCTGTATTACAAGCTCTACCTTGCTAACTGGGTATAACCTGTCTTGCTACACTGTAAAAAAAAAAAAGGGTCTAATGACTGACATACAAAAACCATAAAATTAACGTAAAATCTCCAAATATAAATAAAGTGCAAAAACAATAAATTCACAGAAATTACCATTGAAGGTTTTGCCAAGAAACACTGTTATTTTACAGATATTCCCTAAATCATTACGATCAAACACCTTCCATAAAGTGAATGCACCAAAAGTTCAGCAGAGTAAAACTCTTATTTTAACAAAATGTACTTATTCATTACTGTCAAACACTTTCCTTAAAGTGACTGCACTATAAGTTCAGCAGAGAAGAACTGTTATTTTCAAGATATTTGATAAATCGTTGCGATCTAACACTTCCCATGAAGAGATGGCACTGAAAGGTTTTACAGAGAAAAAGAAAATTTCATCTTCAGCCTTGTAACTGATAACAATTTGAGCAATCTTGCAACGAGGCAGGCCCATGAAAGGCCCATGGTGCTCTAACAACACTAGTGAACGACTCCGAAGGATTCAATCTATAAACCAAGACCTCACACATTAATAATACTGCCAATTTTATTTTTAACAAGCCACAATCACATTGAATGGGTAGATAATAATTATTATCAAACAATGCCTTGCTGAAAATCCAAACCAAAGTTGCTTTGGTAAATTGCTAAATTTGTATCTACAAATACAGAGTTTAAATGTAAAAGTACACATAAATGTAAAACTAAGATTTACCTTAAAATTACTAAGAAAAACGTTACACTCTTAGTATGCACATAAACCTTCAAATGGCGAGTAACATACTTATTTTACAGATATTTTTATGCAATTTAGAAAAACCTAAAAATACTGTATAATTATTATAGTAATTTTGCTGTAAAAAAAATTATATATAGTACATGTAATTTGTCATTATTGACATGAGGCTTAAAATGAGAGTTTGGTTGTGGATTCAGATATAATATCCATAATTTAATAGTGTTTTGTATGCAATTTCAAAACCGAGCAAACCACAAATATTTTTTATTTTCCATGAAAATTGGATTTTGTTTTTACAATGTATATATATCTAAAATAACAATATGTAAAGGCTACGTACTAACTCTCAAAAAATCATAATTTTTGTTACAATGCTAGGCATCCTGTGCAGTGAACTATCGGTCTGTTGCTATCTAAATCGATGAAACTTTCTGCACTGCAATGATCAGTCTATTCACATTGTAACTTGACAGGGTTTTAGGGCACAGTTGTACGTGAACAGCAGTCATGACAGGTGATTTTTACTTAGAGTTAGTTACTATGTATGTTGAAAAATCTGGAGTTTATGTCTATACAATAAAGAATATTTTTTCTCCCAGTAATTACGCATCGATTTTTTGCTTGAAGACATCCTCATATTAGGCATCTGTTCTGTTTTGAGATAATAAAATAGTGCGGATCTATTTTGTTTTGAGTATTGCAATTTAAATATGATTCAGTCTGGTGAAAAAGACATGGATGCATTTCCCCATAGGGGCCTCTTAAATCAGAGGTTTAAATCACCCTGTGGAAGAAAAAAACAACCATTCTCCAGTCAATTCACAACGTTGGCCAACACTGGGGCAAAGCAATTTGGCTCTGCAGTTCTCTATACAGTACCTCGTCTGGGAATGGTTTCAGTGATTCAGATCTTATTTTGTGCCCATGTTCTTTGTCTCCATTGTGAAGACTTGGATAGGAAAAAAAAAACAAGTTTGACCGAAGCCCAGTCAATTATCTCCCAGGTGTTTGACCAACTTGATTGTAAGTGATCCCGCCGGGTTCCCACCAGCCCTGGACAGAGACGGTTGGAATTAGCCAGGAACAAAACCCAATTCAGTAGAAGTGAAGAAACAGCAGTTTTGAATAAAAACGGAGAGAGAATGCAAAAGAAAAGACTCGCTCGCTGAGATAAAGCTGAGCCTGGCTTCTTTATGTCTCCTTGCCTGCACAGTAGCACAGCCTATCACATAGCACATTCCTCTGACAAACTACAGGCCTGGGATTGTGTCTATGGAACTTCCCATACCTTTTTATGCTGAGGTTAATTACTGGCCAGCCATGAGAAAATTACATTCTCAAAATAAAGTAATGTGATTGGCTCCGCGCTGGGCTATTTTAAGTCATGCATGGTTTTCATATGAGATTGCTGGGGAACCAGATTTGAAGACTTGTCGGATATCAAGTAACCTCATTTCAAGTCGCTTATTAAAGGCACTATTATGAAATGCAAATTGCCTTTTTCCTATCCAAAACACGATTTTCTACTTATGAAGATTAAGTTATACCCTGTACTTAATCACATACAACAGCTAACACAGCTGATAATGCTGCATTTTTTTTGTCTTTCTCCATATCTCTCTGGAAAAAAAGTACCCTTTGTCTGTGGGGATAAAAATACAGGGAATTTACATTTGCAAATTCTTCGGAATAAGAAGTGGTGGGATTCTCATGAACACACCACTCTGTGGTCCCAGGAGATAACCCAAGCCTACAGTATTGCTAACACTTACCCAATTCTAAACCAACTACTTAATAAAACCCAGAGAACACCTAAGCAGAAAGAACGGTTGATCGAGCAGGCTTTTTAAGTGAACGTTAGTGAAGAGACAGCACCAGTTCGCATGGAGCCTATGAACTTCTCTCTAAGCAGTTCTCGGGGCAATGATTGTGCATTTTCCTCCCCGCCGGAATCTTATTTACTCTCACATTCCACATGAGATGGCTACGTCAAGCATAGTTTGCATCCGCTGCGCTTTCACTCTGTTGCTCGACGTGCTGCAAGCCAGCTCACGCACACACACACACACCTCGGCTAATAAATGCGAGGGCTGTGAAGATGGCTTCGCTGGGCATGGCTGGAGGGACCTGCTGAACAAGGGAGGGGAAGATGCAGAGACATGCATCATGTGAGAGTTCACATGGTTTTTAGGCTGCGATGAGCAAGTCCTAAAAAAAACTGGTGAGACTATGTGGGACTAGAGGCCGTTAACCTTGGGGTAAACAAAACAACTCCCCAATAATCAGAAAAATGTCACCTTCAATCTCTGGTAAATGATTAAAGACTTTCCCTGCAGCGATGTGGCTTAGATTGGTTAACATCACACTGGTTGACACTACGGTCAGCATTTTGTGGCTTGAAAATACATTTTAGATATTTTAAAGATTTATTGAGTTTAAATGTGTTCTCTTATTCATCTTTTGAGAGTGGCCACTCCATAAAAACCTGAGGACATCGTATTACAAGGATTAAGCTTAACAGCCGCAAAGCTCTTTTAAAATCTCAACAATAAAATGTGCAATGAAGGTTCTAATAAATATAATACTGTGTTTAATTGTTATTATGTTATTATATGTTCAATGTTGCTTAATCAAAATGGGCAATGTTGTTATGTTGGAGAAAGTCAGGGGCAGGTCCACGGAGAGTGCTAAGATCTGGGTGTGATGATCTAAATTAGATTGATGGAAGATGACCTTTGAACTGATCGTTGTGCCCAAAACATTACTAATCAAGCCATTATTTTTGACTGACTGAAAGGACATTTCTCAGGGCTGTGGAGAACCCTTCAGCAAGAGTAGGGTGATGAAAGGCCCATGTGCTCTGACCAGGTGTCACCTGGGGCATGTGTAAAGAGTGACATCCTGACGCATGCAAACCTTCTTTTACTATAATGACCCTTTCATATGCAGAAAGGCTCTCTGATGTGGCTTATTTTGGATGTAGGGCCCCCTTGCACACAGTGTGGTCTCACTCGTAGTACCCCTTATTACTGGACTAATGGGAATGGAATGGAATAGAAAAAAGTTTTATTGATCCCAAAGGAAAATGTTATATCATCTTTTGGCCATCAAACAATATGAAAAAACTACAGTACAGTAACAAAGTACACAGTACAAAACTATCACAATTAAGAAAAGTTAAGATAACATTATGATATGATCATTAAGTCAAGTTCACTAGTCGATCAATATAATAATTAATATGCTATTATTCCTTTATCGTATCAATCACACAAATCATCAAACTACAGGTGAGGAATATTAGAGAATGATAGGCAACTGCATCTATAGAGTTGCAAGTCGTGAGCCACACAGAAATAGCAGTAGCCGTTATGAGCTAAAAGGAAATAAAAGGCGCACACCATTCTCTGCCTTTTTGTGGCCGTTGTGCGAGCTCACCTCTAAACCCCTCCACACTATTAAAACCAGCTGCCAGTATTGACACCTTTCTCCTTCCCCTACAACAAAAGAGTAGACAACCGGTCGATCCAAAATGGATCTGGAATCACGGCATTCTGCCACTGAGTCCCCCGGTTGATTCACAAGGGACAATGTGCACGTGTGTCTGTCTGTGTGTTGTTGTTTCTTTTGCATGAGCATGTACATTTTGTTTGTTGTCCACACATTCATTTAGGAGAAACACTAAACAGACAGTAAAATAGTAAGTCTAAAAATAAGAAAATGTGCTTTAAGGAAAAATAAAAAATTACAGATAACAAATATATATATATATATATATATATATATATATATATATATATATAT
>JAVQIZ010148205.1:0-11546 GCA_036023535.2 Galaxias brevipinnis | reverse complement strand
TCATAGGTTGCCCTAACAATGAAGCTAATTCTTGTGGATTCCATTCCCCACAAGTCCTTCCCGGTAATTTTCCTCTGCTCTACACTTTCCCAGTTCATTCATCGCCCCTGTTTGGCTTGTGAGACAGTTTTAGTGCTCCTTACTGCTTCCTCTTGCTTATATATCTGTTCTATCACTAATTTGCGTTGTTCCAAGGGGGTTGCTTTTGACCATCTCGGTTTACTTGTACCAAGTCCAAATCCGCCTCGTCCATGTTGTACTTGTCCTACTACTTCCGTATGTTTAAGGGCTGCTTTTGCTTGCTGTACTGCCTCTTTTGGATTCCATTTCCGTCCAGTTGTTAATGTGGGTGCCGTATTTCTTACTTCACTATCTCGGGATTCCGTAAGTGTCATTTCTAATCTCGCTTTAGTGCACTTAAATTCCTCTCTAAGCCCGGTAAGCGGCAGTTCCAGAGCTCCTTTCCCATAAAGAGCCGGGCTACTTAGACACCGTGGCACCCCTAGCCATTTCCTAGCATAAAAGCTGACTCTTCTTTCTAGCTTTTCAACTTTAGTGATGGGTAACAGAATGTTAGTGAATTCAAAATAAGTAACGGGCTAAAGATGAATCACATTGGGTTGTAGGATGAGTCATATAATGAGATATTACTAGTCAGTGAAGTTGCAGAGATGTTCCTGAACAGCCATAATTTATGTGTTTAAAATAAAAGATAATATTATTCTGGCTTAATATATGTAATCTGATGGATTTGTATAATGTGTGTTGCTCTCTGGGACAGGAAGAGTGCTTAATTCAATATAGAAATCGGACCGGAAATGCATCATTTCGAGATTTGATATTCCTGTAAAGTTGGCCAATGAGGTTTGTGGGGCTGGGGAGTTCTAATTTGGTAAAAATAAAATAAAATAATCTTTAGTCATGCCACTGAATAACCTAATACTGACCTTTCTCAGCGACCCAGCTCCCTAAGGCCTGTTCAACTAGGTTTTTGTACACAAATATGTCTGTCTGCTGACCCTCACAATGGCTATTCATAATTAACAGAGCAAAGAACTATGGACAGGATGCTGAAGAGACATGTCATATGGAGGATGACAGAGCTGCCACGTCATGGCATAGGAAGAACTCTTAAACTATCTCTAAAATAAAAAAGTTAAAATACCAGCCATTTAACCTGTTGATCATTTTTGGATTCGACAGCAGGTTAATTTTATGTCCAAGAATATGAGTAATTTAGGACTTCATTAAGTGCTGATATTAAGGCCAATCATACCTGTTAGGGTGGTGACATGGGGTACCCGGCATGATAAGCATCCACCCCCATTAATTTTGATGTTTTAATCAGCCACCCATTCAAAAGTGAAATAGCATTTAGCTTTGTCAAGAAGGGAGGCCGACCATGCCCTCTAGGCAATGGGGTCTGGAGAAAATCACACGTAAAAGGCATGTCGATGGGGTGTCAAAGAAAATCAAGCAGGGCTTCTTCTTCTTCTAGTACTTCTTCTACAGAAACACGTGAACACAGAAATGTTTTTTAACACAGTACCTTACACTTTCTTGTAGGGGTGGGCAATATATTGAATATACTAAATGTATCGCTGCTTCTTCTACGTGGGATGTAGTAAATGACTATATTGCGAACTTTGTCACATAATTTTTTAAGCCACCAGCTCACAGACACAAAAAGAAAACTAATGAATATAAACAATGTTTTAATGCAGACATTCATTGCATGGACTACTAGAACATTATACTGGTGTGATTAAATGTATCAAAGGGTTAAATCGAGCATTTAGTAAGTGTTATAGAGGAGATTTCAATATAGAGAGATATACAGTGTATCATGTATTGCGATATAGCCTAAATGCTTGCTGATGTCGGCCAACAACTGAGAGTCCCATCGGAGATTGCAACAACCAACTTAAGACCAGACTTATTACTCTGGTCTGACACACAGCAAATTGTTTATTTCATAGAGCTAACAGTCCCGTGGGAAGAAGCAATAGACGAGGCTTACGAAAGAAAGAAACACCGCTATAGCGAATTAGCAGCTGAGGCAGAACAGCGAGGTTGGAGAACAAAGGTGTGTCCTGTGGAAGTTGGATGACGTGGATTTGTGGCAATATCAACAACCAAACTACTTAAGGAGTTAGGGATCTGCGGCAAAGATTTGTGCCAAACCATAAAAGCTATATCAGATATAGCAGAAAGAAGTAGCCAGTGGCTGTGGCTGAAAAGGAAGGATTATATATGGGCACAAAAGTACAGAACATCATGTTGAAAAACCAAAAAGTGGTTTAATCTCAGGACAAAGGTGTAAAGGGTAAGTCTTTCCTGCAGAGCGCATTTATCAAGCCTGCAGGAACAGAGTAGGGAAAGATTATCTTCTTTTCAGGTGGTAAGTATCCTTGCAGAGTTGGCAGAAAGTGCCTGCAGGAATAGGGAATTGGGATAGGTATAGGGATATCTCTCAGTTTAATAAACCTTTTATTTTTTTTTTCTCTCAATATCTGGCCGTGCTGAGAGCGGATATAGAGGGGGGTGGCTCTGAGACGTCATTGCTCACCGTTAAGCCTTCTAGAGGTGTCGTGGGCTCAAATTAACTAAACATTTGGGATGGAGGGTGCCCACTTGAAATCCCCAATGACACTTTCAACCCAAGTCCATTCTAAAATATTGTCTTTTGAAGTGCTCATCTTGGAGTATGGCATAATGGATATTATAACATCCCATCCTGTGTATATTAAAATGTCAGGCTCATGAAGTCAAGTCAGCGCGCACGGGCATGTGTGGGATGGGCCATTGAAAGGGACAGGAGGGACCAAAGACTCAGGAGGTTGGCTTTTTTGAGTGTTGTGATTCAAATTCTTGCAATTTTTTCCCCAATTATCTAGAACTACATACTGTACCTTTAACATAGACTGCATTTGAGGGCTATATTTAGGCTAGTGACGATTCATGTGCAGTACTACAGGTAGACTGAGAAAGCTGCAATAATTACATGATAACAAAAGAAAATGTTAAGCTACCTAAAAAATTAAATTATATCCTAAAATGTAATAAACCTGGGGTTATAGTCTTAAACTATGAGTAATATTTGCAATATTTGCCCACACAAAAGACAAATAATCACTTGCGCTTAGCTTTTTTAGGAAAAGACTCAAATAGTTCGAAATAGTTTGATACATTTACAAAAAGAGTCGAACTGCACATCACTAGCAACCACCAGCGAGCCAACGGCAAGCACTGAATCCAAATTGCGACCGATGCAATATCGAAGTTCTCGCCACCTCTGAAACGCTTCACCGACATTTATAGGTGTTCTATTGCATTTATTGTCAGACTCTCTTTTTGATAAGTCCATCTTCCTCTTTTTGAGTTGCTTTGTAGTGTTGGCAGTTGTTGCCGATGCTGGAACTTTTTAGCAGGATTGTCCCCCATTGAATCACACTTTCACCGTCTTCAAGGACATGAACAGGCATCTGCATTTGTAGAACAGCCCTCTCTCTGAAAGTAGCTGTGATTGCCCAGAGTCTACCATTTCAGGCTAGATTTTCTGAAGTCTGTAAACAGAGCCAAGAGGAGGGCAGGAGTAGAGATTTTCTCTCAGACCACTTGAATTACAATATTCTGCAGTTAATATGGAATTTTTGCCCAATGATGTCAAAAGACCTACCTCACCTTTAAATCTGGGTTTTAGACAAAAATATTTAACCAAAATTATATATTTAATTTATATCTTAAATCTTTGTTTACAACTTAAATATTTAAAGAAAACGATATATATAAATGATATATAGGTTTGCATTCCATAAATATTGCATACAACAGAAGTTAAACTGAGGAATAAGATTAGGGATATGCATAAAAACAGTGAAGTTTAGGTTAGGATTAAGATAAGGATAGGCATTACAAATCTAAATCGATTGCACAAGGATTCTAACGTGCGCGTATTAGCACCTGGCCAATCCTAGCGCTTGAAGGGCGTGTCTGTTCAAGAAAAGCAGTGGGATCATAGCGCTGCACGCGTTAGAGCGTTTCCTAGACTAGGGTGTTGCTAAACGCTAGGATTTCTGGTTGTTGTGGTCCACTGTCAATGGCCAAACTAGATTTGAACACCAAGCCTGAGAAATGAAAACAACGTGCTTCTTCTAGGCCGTCTAGGGTGAGATGTACTGTAATTAACATTTTAAGGAAAACATAAAGATAAAAGTTGGGGTGGAAATTTCCCTTTAAGGGGGCTTCGCTGTAGGCATTTCACTAGCAAAGTAAACGAATGAATGGCCTGTTATTCACCATTAGGGGCACTCTACTTTCTCCGCCACCGGTTTTTGAGCAATCAAACAGACAAAACGATACTTCGGTGGAGGAAAGACAGTTGGTAATGCAATGTTCTAGAGCCCAGTAGTAACGACGCTAACAAAAGTTAGCGTTAGCTTATTAGCCAAGTTTTGATGTAAGTAGTACATTTTATATATTTTTGTTTACTTGCAAACTGTTAAGAGTGTTGACTTGGGTTCGCCCGAGTCGAGATGACCATCATTAATTTGCCTGTAGTTTTTGCGTTGTTGCAATTGTTAGAAAGCAGTTTAGCCAATGGCAATGACGCGCGGGGCCTGGAATGTGGTGGCTGAGCCTATACGTTACATTGTTTCATTGACAAGAGTATGGGAAGATAATCTACCCAGTACCGTTCAAAAATTTATTTTTATACGGCTCTGCATTTACCTTGCCTGATGCCCTTACTGTCTTGGTTCAAAGTAAAAAAAAGAATAAACGTTCTTTAATTGAGATACATTTAAAAAAAAGTCTATTGACAGTCAAACCTTTGATCATTTATTTTAGTTGGCAAGTTGCCAAGCAAGCAAGTCTTCAAGCCAGGCTGTGATTGATCACTTTAGATCCACAGTACAGGAAGGTGCAGCGGAAGTAATGTTAAAATTGATTTACAGTTAATTACTATTTAATAGATAGCCCAGTCATAACATTAGTCAGTCATAAGAGCTGATTTCCATACTATTGGATCTTAATCTTAAGAAATGTATCCAATCTGTTAAATAAGATATTTTGCATTTCTTCTACCCACTTTGACATTTTATGTGTGTAACCCTCTGTTATTTTGGTATGTTTATTTGTATATATGTTTTTCTAATTAAATAAAAAAGGTGATGTTTTAACAAGTAAACATTGCAATAAACTAGGGCTGCAGCAACGAATCGATTAAGTCTATAAAAATTGATTATAAAATCAGTTGGCAATGAATTTCATTATCAATTCGTTGGGTCTATGTAGTTGCACGCATTGTAGCGGAGCTGGCTACGTCAATTTAAGAAAATAAAGTTTTTCTATTTGCAGATTTTTGCCCGTGATCTGGCTTGAATATTACATGGCAGTTGACTAATGTCCATAATAGAGCAGAGGGATAGCTAACGTCAATTTAGCAAGCTAATTAACACTACCCGATCAAGCTTGAAGGATCTATTATTATTATTAAAGCAACTGTATGTAGATTCTTATACGAGGTGGTTTTGGTGACCCCTACTGTTTGTTTAGTGTAATTATTTATTTTACCTAACCATCGCAAAGAAGGTATGCAGAATACTCGTGGTCACAGCATAGCTAGCATGATCAATGACTATACTCCAAGTATGGGCATCGCTTGCTGATTTAGTGATGCACTTCTTGTGCTTTAAAGCAATAGATACAATCTGTGTCTCGTCATAGTTGGGGGCATGTCGAAGGCGGAGTCAGTGTGGGGGAAACAAACCTTTCCGCCAGCCTGGAAATGCTGGGAAAATGCAGTTTTTATTATCGCATGATAACAAGGTGTAATATATATAGTCTTGCTGTCACTTGACAAAGAACACTGCATTCAAAAATGTTTACTGAAAAGGATGGGACATTTGTCCATATATAAAACTTAAAAGACTGGATAAACGATCAAACTTAATGGCAAAAACTAAGTGTCATTCCCAGATATCTTCTGCTAGGTTGAATTGCCTGCTAAGATAAACTATTACATGCACTATAGATTTGATTAATTCAACTTAGCATAATGTCAGTGTTCTAAAGCCATTAACAATTATGTAATAGTCTAGCATGTTTCAGTGAATTCCATGTAGACCGTCAGCAGGGCAAGTAATGTTACTCTACGTCAACTCCATCATCAGCCTGCTTTGACGATGTGCTATATTACGCAGGTATTTACACACAGTTCAACCTCAAGAACTACAGGTCCTGGGAGCCTCAATCTTTTTTACCAGTGGCTTTGTGGGGGTTGTACTCAATCACAAAATGTCTTGGTCAGACAGGTGTAACAAGTATTTATTTGGATTAAAAAAAGAGCATTCCCAGCATGTTTAAAGCAACACAGAAGTAAGGCAATTATTACCAAATAGGGTCCACTCCACATTACAGTTAACATCTTGTTAAAGTACTAACTGTAACTACCATGAATAGGCATACAATTCTTTTTGGGCTGTGAGACTGAGCACTTTTGGCTGAAACGGCAGATGGTCACATTTCCTCCTGCAGTCCAACCTTTTTAGTTTTGTAGCTGCAGAATAATATGTCCTATTGGGGAACAGCGAGGATGTATAGTCCGGGTAAATTATATTCAAATTTTTTTAAACCTACACAGCAAGACAGTGTAGCCCATGTGAATAGGGGCGCTAAAGCAATGATGTTTTAACTGGTGGGAGCCAGCTACAATTATTAGGTTGTTAGCTGTAAAATGTGTTGCAAGGAAAGCTAGTATTATTATTGTATTTATTTATACAGGGTTGACTGACTGAGACAAAGACTAATTTGCAATAGTGCCCTGTTTAGAAGGCAGTTAATTCAAACCACAAAAAATGTGTTGCAATCCAAGTAGTCCTTCCCACATCAGTTCACTCCACATCTAAGGTTGTACATGATATTGCACTCAGTTTGCAACGTTCAGGCTAAATATGGTAGGTAATTCACTTAATTTAGAACTGTTTATCCAACATTCATGGCACTCCTAAAACAATCCGACACTGTTTGAACAAAGCAAATTTAACATTAATGTTAGCTAGGCTAGTTAAGTGCCGACTACACACTTAAACGTGATTTAATTCCGCAGGCGACCAAACTCAATCTGTTGGATGGCTTGCAGCCACCGTGTTCTCCTACTTGGCTCTGTCTCTTATTTTGCTCTGAAATCTGCTCCATTTCATTGTGTCATCTGTGTTTTCATTGTTTTGGATACAGCCAAAATATTACCAAATATCTACTCACTTGCAAACCTGCACAACCAATCAGCAGTTGTTTGACGCACGGGAGAAGAAGCTTCGCGCAATGTGCCTTCGGATTTGAGAGGACTCCCTGTTTTAGCATACGCTTTCCCAGAAACCCCTTCTCTGCGTAGCTACGCATAGACTTTTACTTGCATGTTCATGTTAGGGATGGGCGATACCACAGATTTTGTTTTCGATTCGATACCAAGCAATATTATGTCAAGTGTCCCGATACCAATATCGATTCTTTTGAAAGTCTTCTTGTGTACATAAAAAGGGGGATATTTTGTGATTTGAAATAGGAAAATGCGGTCATAAAACAATATATTTGAAAGTCATTTAATCAGTTTTAAATAAACTGACTAAATTATGTTTTCTGTTTAATAGCAGCAATTATGAAACTTGTTAAGTTGTTCTACAATGTTCCACAAATGTTCAGTTCAACTACTAGCTTTTTAACTTTAATTTTCTGGGCTAATCAAATACCCTTAAGTGAACGCTGAACCACAAAAAATACTTTTTACGTTGTTCATATCTGCCTGTTAGAAAGGCCATATAGCCACAACAGCACAGCTGTCTCGTAGTTGCTTGACTGACTGACTGCAAAGCCCTGCACATAGTACAAGAAGGGGCGAGATAGGGCGGAAGTAGAAGTACATCCTATGATACAAAATGATTACATTTACTTTTTTCACGTTAGCATAAATCTAATAGATATATGATTACAAAACAATGCTGGTTAAAGCAAACACTTGGTATCGATAGTTTTACGTGAGGATCGATTGTCAAAAAATAAACTTCAAGGATCGATAGGATAGATACTTCAGAATCAAGCCGCCCATACCTAGTTCACATAAGTATAAACCAGGCTTGAATCTTAAAGGTAGGCCTACTAGTCGGGTTGTGTTTGATGCCAGAGACCGAGTCTGTTGGCACACAAGCATTCCACGCTAAATAGTGCACCAGAAAAGCTGAGATCAATAGGCTAATTGTTTGTGCACATAAGGGACCAAAATGTAAATCTCATAATATTTTTACACCACAACATGATTTGGGATTTAATTAATTGAAGCCCTCAACGTCAAGTCATTCTGTGGCCTAAACTGAGAACTCTGTGTCAGAATCTGACTGACTGATCCCATGCGATCTCTCAGTGTGTTTTGTGAGCACATTTCATATCATAAGGTTAGGTGCATTGACAGATAAATTAAAAATTTGTTCTTGATATTTTACTCAGGTAGACTTCTCATCTATATTCATTATTTATTCATTATTTATTCATTATATTCATTATTGTTTAAATTTAACAAAATGTTATATTGTTAAATACATTTTCTTATTGCTTTCTTTAATATGTAAATTTCTACATAAACTAAATTGCCTTTTTATTTGGGCTAGTCTAAATTAATTTTGGGCAACCAATACCAAGGCCCGAAGGGCTGCCATGGATTTCGAAATTTTGCGAGTCCTGACGATTTTGCCTCATTTTGAGCCAGGAAAAACCCAGCCATGTGCTGTGGTTGCTTAGTAAATTGTTTTTTTTTTGATTAATAAATGTTCAATATCTTTGCAGAATGAATGAGGATGGGGAAGAGAACCTGTGCATTGACACAGATTCCGATGCATCTGAACAACAGAATGAAAATGCCAAAGTCAAAGTTAGGTGGACACAAGAGGAAGTACGTTAGTTGCGCTAAATTCTTAGTGCCTGTTTGGAGAAGACTAAATGTATTGGAGAAGACTAAATGTATCATCTGTACAAATTTTTTTGTATTAATTTGAGTTGGTTGAGTTATTACTGCCAGTTTATTTATTTGATGTGATGTTCAGTACTGATCATCTTAACCATTATTTAACCAGAATGAAGATACAACGTTTGATATGCCAGTGTACATTGTTTAAAGTAATAATGTATAGGCTACACTATTCTCAGAGAGTGTATGCACAGCCTTATTTGATTTTCATTTTAATTTTGCAGGATGAAAATCTTAAAATCTTGGTTAATAACTTCGGACAACAAGAATGGAAAACCATTGCCAGTTTTTTACCTGTGAGTATTGAGTTTGGGAATATTTTTATTACAGACTTTATTTTCACTTTTAAAATACAATTGTTTGTTCTGCTCTTCGCTCTTAGGGACGTGGAGACTACCAATGCATGCACCGCTTTAAGAGGTACCTCGACCCAAATTTGATTAAGGGAGCGTGGACCAAAGAAGAAGACGATAAAGTAAACCATTTAAATAACTAACAGTCGGTCTTGTGCAGAAAACACTTTACAGAGGAAAGATGATTTATCAAATCTAGATTGTTTGTCCAGATTGTTTATTTTTATGTTACTTCTATGCAGTTATCATAATTGATACCATAACCAAATTAATCCTCAGATCACAATAATCGATGGTTCTAGTCCTAACTATCCCAAAGTTCCACCTTTATGCATGTACTCCTTATGGTCTTGATTTTAGCTCTCAAATTACTTGGTAATAAACCAATATTAATTAATCAGATTCTCCAAAAAACGAAAACATGCATCTAAAAACTAAAACAGAAGTGCGGAGGTCCACCTTGCCTATGCCTGGCAACCCCAGCTTGCTTTAAAAAGTTATATTGCAGACAGAAATACAGTTATGTAAATTTCTAGTCAGTGCTATAGTCCATATTTGAAAGAGAAAGAGATCCACCATTTTGTTTAAAAACTTTTATTGACCTTCCTCTGACTTGCTTGTGATGGTAAATTTGTAATAACCAAGTCATTGTGGGTGGTTATTTCCTATAGGTGATTGAGTTGGTTGGCAAGTACGGAACCAAGCACTGGTCAACAATAGCCAGACATCTGAATGGGCGTCTTGGAAAACAATGTCGCGAGCGCTGGCACAACCACCTGGACCCAGGTGTGAAAAAGACCTCTTGGACGAATGAAGAAGACTTGATCATCTACAAAGCTCACTGTGTGCTTGGAAACCGCTGGGCTGAAATAGCCAAGTTGCTACCAGGAAGGTAGTAGATAATTTAAATAAATTATTTATGTATAATAATTTAAATCCTTGATTAATTTAACTAAATAATTTGCACCAGATTTATACAAACAAATTTTTTTCATCAAGAATTAAACATGGTTTTCAGTCATTCTAGAAATAAATTACTTCATAGAACGGCATGTTTTTTGTTTCTGGCAGGACGGATAATGCCATAAAAAATCATTGGAACTCCACTATCAAGCGCAAAGCAGAGACCGGACAATTTGTTCTGGATGAAGATGGCTGTCTTCTGACATCTGAACCTCTGGAACATGGAGAGGTCAGATGCTGTATTCACAATTAATTTAAGTAATGCCTTAAGAGTACTCGGTGCCTACCACCTCCTCCTATAAAAAACTAAATCCAGAGCTTTTCAGACAATTTTGAGGAAATCATTTTTTGCTTGGATAAAAGTGGATTAACTTTGTTACCACTATGATTTGGTTCTAGTGATTTAGTGAAGTTATTGAATCAAGCTACATTACATCAAGTAGGCTGTGCGATATGACGATATGTATCTTTTGATGATAGGAAAACGTCTGTTGTATATTATATATATTTTACTCTGTTTCATTGTTTGCTTAGTTACTGTTCTTTGCCTTTGTAGGGCAGTATAATGCTCTATCGTTTTTTTCATGATGTCGCAAATCACACTCGTTACAGCAATATTTTTTCGTCATTTGCACTACTCATTGTGTTTTCATACGACACGGATGCATGCGGGAAAAATATGCTAAACATAATTTAGTCAGTTTATTTAAAAGCTGATGTAATGACTTTCATATATATTGTTTAATGACTGCATTTTCCTATTTTAACAGTAGAAATCACAAAGATATCCCCCCTTTTATGTACACAAGAAGACTTTCAAAAGTATCGGTATTGGTATCTGGATATTTGACATAATATCGCTTGGTATCGGATCGAAAACAAAATCTGTGATATCGCCCATCCTTATTTTGCATGCGGCACACCAAACGTCAACGAGTTGGGCAAATGGAAGTTTCATAACGAGTGCCATTGCAACGTACATCTGCATAGATATGGTTTCAATATACATGGTCGAGAAACTAGGGTTTTATGATTCAGCAACAGTTTAGTTGTTTTCATTCATGCTATCTATAGGCAGGACAAACGCGTTTTCATTTTTTTTTTTAAATCAAGTGATTAAACTGTGAATGCTCCAAATTTGTGTTACTTACTAAACGTTTATTAATAAAAACAAATTCGAAAATTTTCAGTTTATCTAATAGTGACAGTTTTAG
>JAVQIZ010148189.1:0-10903 GCA_036023535.2 Galaxias brevipinnis | reverse complement strand
CAGAGAGCGGGAGAGAGGAGGGGCAGAGTGGGGGAGAGGGGGGGGCAGACAGTGGGGGAGAGAGGAGGGGGACAGAGAGTGAGGGAGAGAGGAGGGGGGGACAGAGTGGGGGGGGAGAGGAGGGGGACAGAGAGTGGGGGAGAGAGGAGGGGGGATGAGAAACAGAGGAGAAGAGGAAGCGGAGGCGATAGAGGGGACACCACAGAGGAGAGATAAGAGGCCAGAGGATAGGGAGGGATAGGGAGGGAGAGGTAGAACGAGCCAAAGGAGGAGAAGAGGAGACGGAAGGGAAAGTGAGAAGAACAACAAGCCCTCTTTCCCATGCTCTCACCTTGTCACACGCACTGGCCTTTTTTTTCCGTTGACATTTATTTTCTTTTACCAGCGAGAAGTTGAATAAAAGTGCATGCCAGTTTTTTTTTATCACGTTACTCGGCCTCCTCCTCCTCCTCCTCCTCCTCCAACTCCAGCCCTCCACCCTTCTATTGCATTTCACTCGCCACTTATTCTTTCATTCTTCACATAGCCTTTCCTCTCAGGCCCCAGTCAGGGATTGTTTTTAACTTCAGATTTTTCCTCCGACATGTACGTGTGGATGTGTGCTTTAGTGTGTGTGTGTGTGTGTGTGTGTTTGTTTCCTCTCGAATGTCCTAGTTGGTATGTCCATAGTTTATTCTTGACTATTTTGTGAAAGGTCAGTTCATATCAACAAAAACTTGTGATAAGAGTGTTTGTGTGTGTGGGTGTGTGTGCCTGTGGGATTGTGCAAAAAAATCTGTGCATGCAAGATTGTGCGGTGAGTTCGTCACTCAGTGGGTGAACTTCCGAACAAGCCAGAATAACCTGATGGAGTTGCACACTTAACTAGGGTAGTAAAGGTGCCATTTATTTCTTTAAGCCCAATAAAAACCTATATACTTATAATTTTGAATTTCTGAAGTTCCCGAGAGAGTCCATGGCGATGGCCCTTCCAACGTGCCAACGGAAAAGCAGACATTAGCTGTGAAGTTAACCAAAGCTAAACTCTGAGCCGACCATGCATGTGATTTGTTAGTGACCGTGTGAGCAGGCCAGGGGGGGCTGTAAAGAAAGGATGTAAATGGACCAAGGGTCATGGAAAAAGAGAGAAAGAGAAAGTGGAGAAAGCAGAGTTCTTGAACAAAAAGGACACACATTCCTGTGCTTTTGGAACACAATGGAATCGCATGGAGGAGACGAAACGAGGGACCAAGAACGATAGAGGTGAACGATGGGGTAAAAGAAAAGGAGGGGAAAGCAGGGATGTGGACAGGAGACAGAGCTCTGTGAGACAGGAGGAGCCATAGTCGATGTGTGGCATAGTGTTGAGCTAGGAGCTATCGCGCTATCTAGTGGCGCTGGCAAGGAGGTGCAGGGGCTTCTCAAGTATTCAAGTGTTTTTAATAATGTTAATGTTAATTAATGTTGTTTTTTATTTTACTTGACACAAAATTACTGAAAGGGCACACACACTCACACGCATACACACACACACACCAACTCACACTCAAAACAAACACACACACAAACTCACACATAAACAAAACAAGTTCACACTCATGGCCCCACACAGATTCAGACTTGCGGCCACCCCCGCAGGGATAGGTGCAGCCAACTGCCTGACGTGCTCAGGCAATTGTTGTAATGCTGGAACCAATCCGTCCACACAGGCAGATCAGTTGAATTAACATGTTAGTTTGTTTGTGTGTGCGAAACTTGTCTGTTACATCGTTGTGGAATGAATGAAAGGCATCAGGATGTGTGTGTGGGTGGGGTATATATATTTTAAAGTATGAGGCTCTGAATCAGGATCAAAGTGAAAGTGTTTGAGGAGCCAGGTGAGGCTGCTGTGTTCAATAGAGCAGAATGTTATGTTTGTTTAGAGAAGCGGTTTCCCTGTTCTGTATTTTGGCAGGTTTTCTAAATGTCTGCTTTCACTTTCCTTAGCTCTTTAACGCAAGAACAGGTGACAGCATGGAATGGGTGATTTTTTTTTACACATATGTAACAAAAGGTAACCTTTCCTGTAAATATATACATATATTAAAGAAATGGTTTGCCCTTAAAGGCCACGTCATGATTTTGGACAGAGAAAATGTTTGCATTGTGGACTTCACAAAACTGCCAATGAATTGCTGCTCATTTATGTTCCCCTTCAAATATACATAGACATAGACATAGACATACATACATAGACATATACATAGACAGTCTTATGGAGTTTGTTGTCACCTTTTTATTTATTTTAAATATTTTAACTTGATTTTACCAGAAAATAAACATGGTAAATGCCAGTAATTGCTTTTCACAACATTGTATCATGAAATATAATAAAATCTTAATACCACAAATTCCCTTTATATATACATGCACAAGCTTACAAAAATGGAAACACACTCTTCATACCACAATATAATAAAATGTTAAAAATATGATTGACCACTGATTTGATATGGCATTGGACAAGTGGAACTGAAGAAACATTTTCAAGTCTTCAAGATGTGTGATTAATTGTGCAACTTAAACTAATAACTTCCCTTTCAATGTAAATGTAAACCGTCACTACGAGAGGGGCCAGCCCCAAAAGCAGTAAGGGATTGATTGTTGAACAATTATCTGACTGACTCTGCCAGCTAGCAAGTTTTAGTTTAGATTTTTTTTAGCAATTTTTGTAAATTGAGTAACAGTAGAGCCAGAGATGCGAGCAGTTATATGGTTCACTGTGGTTTTAAGGACCAAATGAGATATATGTATGTATTCATGATTTTTTTTTTTTGCTTTAATCATTTCAGATACCTCTTTAAGGAATGTAAAAAAATATTATTTTACTGGTTAAGAAAAATGACAAGTAGCAAAGACGACAACCAGAGCCAGGTCATTCTGAGGCTGCTGCCTTTTCCTGCTGGGTTCTGACAGGTCTTGGCATCGTTTTGGGGCTTGATGTTCTGCGGGTTTCCCTCAAAGTGAACGGGCAGACACTGGTTATCCAGGACGTCACAGGCCAGGATCAGATGTTTCTTCTCGCTGTTGATGCTCTTGATGCCACAGGTGCCCGGCTCCACCCTCACCGTGGTGAAGGAGAACGGCTGTGAGCTGATGCACATGTTCTCCTTGTAGGCCTTGCCGCCGCTGCTGGAGCAGACAGCGTCCACCTTATTCTGCTCGTTGGGTTGGATGAAGGACTGGGTCGGCCTGGAGCAGTCTCCATGCGAGCGCAGGTACTTCTCCCAGGCCTTTCTGTCGTCCAAAGAGGTGGGAGCGCCCGACGGCAGGTGTCGGCGGAGGAAGTTGTTGTAGCCGTTGTTCCATTTGGAGCGCATGCAGGGGAAGTGGTTGTTGGTGTTGGCCTGACACTGGTGGGCCACGGCCAGGAATATGGAGAGGGGGAGGAAAACACTTTTCATGGTGCAGCAGACCTAGAACCGGATTACAAAACAATATATTTGTTGCTCAAAATGTGTTCTATGTTTCCACTATAGTCGAAGATAAACTACAAACTAGTCTATAGACCACATTGAAGAAGTTTTAAATCCACAAATGTTTGATGTTTTTTTGTTGGTTGTTTTACAGAGTTTAACTGAGTTGTTTTTCTAATCCGAACGGCAGACATACGCCTTCTACCGTGGTGGGACCGTTCTAACGGGCGATGGTAATGTGGAACGAGTGACTCATCCAGCAAAGCAAACAGTCAAGCAGCATTTACCACAGCTCCTACAGGCTGGCTCTAACGGGGCGCAACCCGCTAAAACTAAAAAGCAAAGTTGAGAAAGTGGACGCGTAACTTTCTTACCTTATTTAGGGAGCTACCTGCAGCGTAGAATTTTTCCGTTGATCTCCTTAACCTCAGCTCCAGCTGTTTGTTGCTGTCCGAGTCTGACGTTAACCAATCACCATTTTTCCCTTTCACTTCCTGTCGGTGGGTTTGGGAGGAGTGCAGAGTCTACTACGTAACGTCTGTATGCACTGCATGGCAGGGGTGTGTTTTAGCTGCACGCGCTGTAGAAGGACAAAGATCAGATTGCTGCCTAAAATACACGAAGGCAAGGTCACTTGGGGGCGAGAGGCTACGTTAAGTATTTGAGTTTGAAGATTGCTATGTGTGTCTTGGCTTACCAGTAATATATTAATTAAAAGAGTAAGAGTTTGACTTTCAGTGTGTGTCTGGTGACCAGTCACAGGTTTTAAGTTTCTTCTGATGCCTGGCTTATTAAGAAGTATGACTAATATCCTGCATTCTCTTTAAATGTGGCACCCACACAATACACAATATAAATAAAAACCCTCATCATTTAGGAGTGTGTGTGTGTGTGTGTGTGTGTGTGTGTGTGTCAGTGTGTGTCAGTGTGTGCTATGGTCGTTGGGCGTCACTTTCAAAGAGTGCAGCATATTCATCTGTTCACAAAATGATGGAACATGACAAACTGAAGTCCTTTTTCAACTATTTTATTATGGTGCACATGTTGCGGTCTATTTACAGTGGAATACAGACAAGCATAGAAAGTTGACACAAAACAGTACAGAACACGTTTAAACATACAACCCACCTCATACTCAGATCAGATGATGCTATCCAATACAGGAGGAATGGTATTCAGAATCCCTATGCTGATGTAACATTAAGTTCTTCGAATTAATAATTTAATTTAGAATTTTGTCTGTCCCTTTGAATCAAAAACGTACCTATACTATTATTGTTTATTGTATGCACCTCCTATGTCAATCAATTACAACAGGTTGATGGCGATGATAGATTATATGAGGCTTTCACATTTTGTATGACAACATATCAAGTTCAATATTGGATCCATTTTATGGCTCAAGAGATGGATATAGATGAGAGACTAATGAAAAAAAGATAAATAGGAACATACAAATTGCTGGTGTGGACAGACCATTAGAGACTCAGCTGACTTGCATGGGCAGCTTTGATGTCGTGTGTTTCTGCTGGGCTACATGGACCACAAAGCGCTGTGTCTGCATATTTCTTACTTTCATAACACCTGTTTATTCAGGGAATTGCTGAGATAACACAAAGTACTGGCATATCACCTTGCTGTAACACATTACCAGCCGTTATCAGGTATGGATCAATTATAAAGTTATCGACTACAGAAGGGATTTTATCAGGGCATGCACACCTATGGCTTTGAAGCAGACCATGCGTTTTTGGACGGCTTTGACACAGATACAGTACTAGTCAGCTCTGCAGTCTGGGAACATTAATATGCTTGAAAGTCAAGGCTCTGTCGGAGGCGGTGGAACGGGCTGTTCTTTCCTCCCAGGTACTGAGGTGGAGTTTAGAGCCATGTCCTGTTTGGTCTCCTTCTCTGGCTCCACCCTGAAAAGTTAGAGGGTTCACAATAACTAGTGAATCATACTGATCCAAAGCATGCAGTGCTAGCATACTGAACCAGAGCCATGGACTCTCTGTGTGGTGTGCTGTGTCATCCGGCAGAGGTCACTCTTGGTCTAAGAATACACAGATGTGTGCCATGGAACGTGTTCACTCTAGAACATGTTTGGGCTATAATGGTGAGATAAATCCTGCAAGTTATTTCATGGAATCATGATTACAAGTATTTGTAAAAATGTGTCTGCCAATCATACTGAATTCAATGTCTATGGTTATTATTTATATAATGTTGTTTGTTTATTTTGTATTGTTATTATGTATGTGCTTAAACAGCAATGTGCTTAAAATGAAGCAGTTCTATACAATTCACCTCCACCTCCTAAAGTGTGATAGCACATTGAAATGGACAACTACATGAGAGATCTGAAGGTAAGGTAGGGAAGCAATCCTTGCAACACTAATCATCTATTGAAAGGCAAAGAATAGGTTTTGACTAAACGCTATCATACTACACAACAATGGATTGGTTCTAGTAGTTATTCAATAAAGAAAGGTCCGGGAATTACTGGATTAAAGAGTGGATTAGGATTCCATAGGCACCATGTGACTTTCTAAAGGGGTGGCGTGGGTGGGGGTTAGACAACTGTATGGCCATTTACGGTTCCTACTTACTCATTTACTAAACACTGGGGTGTTCAATGGGCTGAAGAAATTCACCACATAAACATAAAATCTTTGTTCTGTAATCCTGCGGCTACGGAGGTGCCAGGAGGTTAACGGATTGAGACAAGTGGTTTATTGGAATGAGCGCTAGGAATAAGTAGGTGGAGGTTGGGACTAGCCTACGCTTGATAGGGGGAGGTTAAGGGTTAGGGGTCAAAGGTCAGGAGTTGTCATTGGAGGGGTGACCTTGGCATGGGGGCGGGCCGGATGCTGGGTAGGACGTCCCAGCTAGAGGTAGAGCTGTCGTGGGATCAGAAGAAGACGAGGGTCATGAGGCAACGGGAAAAGGAGAAAGGTCAATTTGTCAATCCTTCGCAAACTACGATGATGGAATATGTTGTATTAGTTGCAAAAAAAAAAGTTTTTTAAAGTAAATTAAAGCAATCAAAAGGTAGGTCAGAGGCTGTATCTAAATAGTACAAGTAATTTCCTTCATTCGTTCTAATTAGGTGGGACTGACTGTGATCAGTATCACATTATCGTAGAAAGCACGGAACGGGAATCATTAGGGTCAAGTTACCCCATACTGCTAATCTGGGCTCAGTTTCTTGTTTTGATCTATAATTAGCTTGATGAGGAAATATCTGCCCAGACAAGAGTCAGGAGATGTAATGGTCCGTTTATCATCCCATTCTTTTCCTTTTAGAAGTACTGGATACAAATAGGAAATTGCTTGATACCATGACATTAAATGTTGTGGAATCAGCAGTACAAAAATCAAGTTGGAGGGCATTTTCACACTGGTAAAGGTGTTAGCATATTTGTGCACACAGTCACTAGTAATTCATAATGGTAGTCATGTAGTGCATAGATCAGGTATAGTCCACCTGTTTACCACGACTGTTTCATTGCGGAGGTGTTTGAAAAATCTGCCGAGAGATAGAAGTCAAACAGAAAGGATGAGACGGTAGTCCCACGGCCATTTGGACCAGAGTACAGAGCAGTTTCCCAGTTTCCTCAGGGAAGAAGAGGCCCAACTTGGTGTCTCTGAATGTAAACAGAAAGGCACACAGTCCAGTGGAGGTAGGGCAGGGCAGAGCCCCACTTACCGTATGGTCTTTACTATGAAGCGGATGATGACCGCCAATCCCACACAGCCACACAGGGATCCCATCACCACAGCGGTGATTTCACCTGAGGACGGTCCGACAGACAGACAGACAGACAGACAGACAGGCAGACAGACAGGCAGGCAGGCAGGCAGGCAGGCAGACAGACAGACAGACAGACAGACAGACAGAGAGGCAGGCAGGCAGGCAGGCAGGCAGGCAGGCAGGCAGGCAGGCAGACAGACAGGAACGTAAGAAAGACAGAAATGTTGTGAAATTAAGTGAATTGTTTAAATTTTAACTTCTAACATAAACAATTTGCAAGAGTGAAACATCTAATCGTGAAACTCCTAGTATATACACTAAAACATCACTTTCACATTTATAGTGTTGGCAATTCTTACCGGCAGTAAACACCTTTCCTGACTCTGCAAAAGAAAGAAAGTAGCACTGTAAAAACAGCAGCTGACCAGCACATAGTCATGACTGATTATTAGTCTTATGTTTAACTTATTGTTACAGTTTGACATGTTAACATTCACTACATTTCATAACATTTACTATTTTTATGCATTTTTATCTATAGCTCATGACAACCCAGTCACACATTTGACGTTTGTTCAATATCCTTTGAAAGCTACGTGGCTATCACAAGCCTTCCAGTTCATTCACTCAGAACAATGAGCACTTTAAACAAATTCTTTTCTCCTTTGTCTTTGTCTGTCTCTCTCACAGTCCTCCACCAGCCCCCTCCCCCCTCTTTCTTTCCCTCTGCTGAACTCACGTGACAACAATGTAGTCAGTGTTGGGAAAAACAAATCTCACAAACAAACACTGCTCCCCCTCATTTGAAACCCCCCCCCCCCCTCCGCCATTCTCTTTGCCTCTCTGTAGCGCTAGTCTAATCTAATCTCTTGATAAATTGACCCACAGTCAGAAGTAAGATGTGATTTTTTTTCCCACACCTCTCTCTACATTTAATTCACTTCAGGTCAGCACTACAGTGCTAATTATTCCCGGCCTACGTGCTACTTTTCCATTGAAAGCAGTAACCTCCTGATGGGATGCACGGACAAGATTGTGAGGCTGACACTTTGCATGACTTTGTCCTTGGGACTACTTTCTCTGACCTGCAGGGAAGGACGAGAACACGGTCCTGTTGTTGAGAGGCTGGGTGGAGCGGTAGTTGTCCTGCAGCAGCACCCGGTCGTCCTCCTGGGCCTCACTGGCGTACAGCAGCGCCTCCAGCTTCAGCAGCTGGCCAGCAGGGGGCGGAGGACAGAGGCGACAGGAAAAGGCATTTACCTAAATCCTGTAGTCTGATCTCATCATGCTCCTCCACGCAGTCATCCACCTCTCTCTCTCTCTCTCTCTCTCTCTTTCTTTCTCTCTCTCTCTCTCTCTCTCTCTCTCTCTCTCTCTCTCTCTCTCCCTCATGCTCACCTGCACGTGGGAGATCTTCACCGTCTGGTGGAAAAGGGTCCAGAGGACGCTCTGGTAGCAGGGAGGGGTGGTCAGTGAGCCGTTGTAGCGGTAGTAGCGCCCCAGGTCTTCGGGGAGAAGGGAGGTGATGTCAAAGGCAGGGATGGCCACTTCCTGGCCTGCCAAACAGAGGGAGGATGAGACAGTTAGACAGAGGGCGGTGGGAGAGTAAAGAGGTGCTTACTCAACACAACAGGACTCATTGCCACAGTCTTTCTGTTAAGCTATTTGGTTGGAGTCATTGATTAAAAATCCTTCCTGATGAACCTTTACTGGTGTGACACGGTTATAAACGATGTTCACTTTTGGTGGGTTGGCTGAGCTAAGTTGATCGCCGGCCTCACCTGCATATCTAACGCGCCCCAGGTGGTTGAGGATATTCCCATAGCCCTCGTTGGTCTCATCACCTGCCTGTAACCTCACAAGGACACCCCCCCCCACGTCACTCCAGCTGTTGTTTTCTCCTACGTAATGTCATTGGATCCTATAATGGGATGGCGTATGTGACCCTACCTCTATGAGTATGGCCAACACTGCCAGACCATCTCTCTGGTTCATGGCCATGGACATGTTGATGTACAGCTCAGAGTTGTAGTGCACCACATGGACCTGGAGAGTGACGGCACAGAGTCAGTCACTGGAAGATTAATAGTAGAGGAAAAGAAAGAAAGAAAGAACGAACGAAAGAAAGAAAGAAAGAACAAAAGAACGAAAGAATGAAAGAAAGAAAGAAAGAAAGAAAAATGGAGAGCAGTGCAGCTTCATCTTTAAACAATCTCTCTGAGCATTAAATAAAAAATGCTAATACAAGGACTTTGCAGGGGTGAAAGACTTAGAAAAAGAGAAAGAGAGAAATGGAGAGAAAGAGAGAGAGAGAGAGAGAGAGAGAAAGTGAAGGAATTAGTGAATGGTAGTGTTGGCTGAATGCTGACTCATTGAGTTCCCAGTCTGAGAGAGAAAATGAAGTAACAGCTACACAAAAAGAGAGCCCTGTTTGATACATAACAGCCCACTCCTCTGCTTCAGTTTTAACTCAAACAATTCTGTAGAGACATTAATGCATTAATACAGAACGTTTCATCTATTTACTCTCCGGCTTGAGTTAAACTTGCGTTGACTTTCTCCCCCAACATCCCCAGTGTTCTTCAGTGTGTTGATCAAAGAAAGAGTTTAAAATCTTGCAGACTGAATTTTTTTTTCTGTTGTTAAATTGAAATCATTATTAACAAGAAAAAAATTCAGTTTTGTTTGTTTGTTTTGTTTCTATGATACAACAGGGTGAGAATGACTATAGTGCTAGTATAGTCCCTTAATTAATGAAGCACACACACACACACACACACACACACACACACACACACATATATATACGCACGCACACTTTGACTCCAACACATATACTGGGTCAAGTTTACCTCTGCAGCGGTACTTTGTCCGTTGATGGTGTGCTCGCTGCCTCCACGGCCAGGAGCTTCGTTGCCCCAGTGGAAGTGCAGCTGGACAGCAGAGAAGAGCCACGGCAGCCCCCCCAGACTCATCCAGGGGGGCAGGTTAACCACCACTGTGTGGGAATGAAGAAAGGGGCGGAATGGGAATCATAAGAGGGGTTGGAAGGCAGAGAATATTCATATATAGTGGGACCATAGGAGGAGAATGTGCAGGGTGGTTTGTTGCCAGATGAGCAGGGTTACCTGTGTGTCCGTTGTTGAAGAGGGTGAAGGGCTCGTTGCTGTACTGGCTGTAGCCCAGCGGCGTCACAGGTGTCAAGGCGGGGTCATACTTGGTCTGGCGTGTCACCACGTCGACGGGGGACTGGGCGGAACCACCGCAGTAAGGGAAATAATCCGACCACGAGGACTGGCCAACTTCGCCTGGCCAATGGGCAGATAGAGAGAGTGTCAGCCAATCATACAGCTGGATGACTCCAAGTTATCCACTAATAAGCTTGTTCTGTCCATCCTTCAATTAGGTGCAGCGAAACACCCCTCTCTGCACCCCTCCGGGTCAATGTTGTGTGTGTACAGTTGTACATCCAACATGCCATATCCAGGAGGCCCACAGCACACCCCTGACCGTTCCCATCATGGAGAGAGTCTCTTGACAGTGAGCTGTACTAAAGCTAGGAGAAAGGCCAGCACTCAATACTGTGTGGAGTCTGCTGACACAACCCCTGACACAACCCCGTCCTAAACACCAGGGAAAAGACTCATATCCCCCTACTGACTATGTGTCTTATCATTTACATATAATTAAATTGAGTTTTAGAAACAAACAGATT
>JAVQIZ010148154.1:0-19853 GCA_036023535.2 Galaxias brevipinnis | reverse complement strand
ACACAGGTATATATATATATAATAAATAGCAATAGTAATGGAGACTAGGTTTGTGGGTGCAATCATGCTTATAGGAGTGTGTGTGTGTGTGTGTGTGTGTGTGTGTGTGTGTTTATGTTTGTGTTTACATGAGTGTTTCCATTTGTGTGCGAGTTCTACGTAGGGATAGTTGTTGCTCATCCTCTTTCGCTCCGCGCCTGTCTCCAGGCAAAGTAGGCGTGCCTGTGGTGGTGAAGCAACCAAGGAACCAGGTGTCTGGGTTCTCCTCCTATCTCCAAGAGCTGAAGAGCAAGAGTGACACGCTGATGGAGACGCCTGTCAAACGCCTCAAGGTGAGGATGAGAGTGCCAACACAGTCTTACGGTCTCAGTCTTTCAAGCTCTACAGTGTGACTCTTGACAAGGTATTTGTTAACAACCATTCGTTTTTGAAAGTCATAGTTGGACTCAGTATCACTAGATTAATATGACCGTTAAGTTTAGGAGGCCGTGTTACAATTCCTTGAGGAGAAATGTGGGTTTTAGTTATTACTGTATTACTGTAGATGAGAATGGTCGGTGAATCCGTTTCTGCGAACATGCAGCAGTTCTCCTACAAATCCAGAGATAAGCTACCCAGGTAAAAAAATTCTTCTCTCCAAACTAGTCTTAAATTGAATAGTTTTTAGTGTCTTATCACGTTTACTACTAGCTAAGACTCTACCAAGTCTCTAGTTATTAAAAAAAATGCAGAACTTGAGGCCTCTTGGAATCCAATAATGAACCAAGCTATGATATAATTTAAAATAACATCATTTTGAACAGTATTATTATATATTAATAACTTATACAACTTTAGGTTGATTTTGCTTGTCATGTAACGTTACACTGATTAAGATTTGTTTTCTCAGTATTTTGAACATTTGAGTTTGTCTACATTTTCACTATGCTGTACATGGTTATACATGTTTAAATGCGAACATCAATTACTGTTATTTTGAGGAATGGGAAAAATCAGTTTGAAGCCAGAGTAGATCCTCAGGTTGTGGATTTGACAGAGGAGGTTGCAACTCCCCAGGAAATGGCTTATCTTGAAGACTTTGGAAATGGTACAAAGCTATTTTAAGAACGCAAACCATTACAATTGGTTTGGTCATTTAGAAGATCTGTTTTTCACTGTTTATGTGTCTGTGTCTTCATCTCTTCTAAGCCTATTCTTGTCTTACCTTCTTGCTCTCCATCAGAGTATGCCGATTACCTGGAGGACATTTATGAGTCGATGGGAGTGGAAGAGCCAGCTCCCCAGGCTCAAAGTAAATACTTATCAGGACTTGTTCTTTTTATCTATATATATATATATATATATATATATACCTTTGGTAAAAACTTATATTTTCAAATCCATTATGTCCATTACAACATCAATCTGTGCCTCATTAAACACTTTACAACAAATATCCAGCACTAGAGAAAAGTCTACCTTGTAATTATATTAATATTCAGTCATTCTAAAATACATAATTATTATTATAATGTTCAATTTCTTTTTTAACCCAGGCTCTACCGTGTGGAGCAAACCAGGTGTCTGTAATGTTGGTTGCCCCACTAAAGCCAGTGTGAATTACTGTCCAAACCCACAACCCACTCTGAACCCTTGTCGAGGTTATCACCCAACCTCCTGCTCAGTGTCCAACCACATCAACAACAGCGCCGTTGCCCCCTCGATGGACACACTCATCGTGAACTTTGACCTCGGAGATGAATGGGACGACTGGGATGATTTCGAGGACGTGAACTTGCCGCACGGCAGCGAGGAGACGTGGTCCGCTTGCACTGCCAAAACAAAAACACAGGGGTCGGACTACAATAAGACAGGTACTTCAATATAAAACAGACACATAAACTGTTTGGCACATGTATGATGGAAAATTGGCTTCATAAAACAAAACATCAAACTTAAGTTCTAAACCGTTAAATATCAATGTAATGTTAAGTATGCCCAAAATATTTTTGTTAGGTAGTCTGTTTTTGGAATTGAATGGAATGGAATGGAAAATACTTTATTGATCCTGAGGGAAATTGTAGACGGTTTTGACATGTATTTTGGCACCCACTGTTTAACATAACTTTTGTTAACAGCTTACTTGACACCAGTCCCACCTGTTCAAGCTCAGCCTAAACCACGTGTTAGCATGAACAGTGCACCACTTAGGTAAGCTCAACTTATGTCGCACAACGAAAAACAAAGTAATTGTGTGATATAGTAATCGCTCTTTCAAATGGATTTATATGTTCATTCAAGGTCAGTCTCACATCCTGTCCCTGCTGAGGTAACTGTTGGATCCCCTCCGCTTACGATCAAACCACAGCTTTCTACTGCCTGGAATAGGACGAACAACAAGGTGTGTGTGTGTTTGTGTGTGTATGTAAGTGTGTGTGTGTCCTTGTGTATGTAGGTTTGTGACTGTGTGCGTCACATATGTGTGTGTGTTAATAGTAATTGTGTGGTGTCAATCATCGTATGTAGAAAATACAACCCTCTTCTTTTCCTACAGAGACAGAGTGTGTTCAGTGAGGAATTTACTGTGAAAGCGCAAGCTGCACCACACTTTGAAACCATCCTGGCATCTCGAAGTGGGAAGTTTGATTTCTTCTCAAAGCAGAGCAGCAACAAATACAAACAAAATGTCACTGGCAACAACAGGTTGGCAGACCAGTAGTACAACTTGTGCTAATGTTGTTTTTTAATGTATTTAACCAGAAATTGTCATTTTGCATTGCATTTGTGTGAATTAATGCAATGGTCTCTTTTTGAAGCTTACAGGCTGATGGTAGTGAAGAGGAAGCCTTCCTTGGAATTTTCGATGGAATATTTTAGTTTGTCGTTCATGATGATGTGTTTATGTTTTACATGTTATTTATATTGTATAGTTTTGCTATGTTATTGATCATATTTAGCCCAATTGTATTATTTTTCACTACAGATTGGTAGCTGGTAACAAAACAATGTATTTCATGCATGTAATCTCTAGTTCATATAATGTTTTTAATTAAACATATTTATTGTAAGTCTGGAATCTCTATTATACAAACTATAAAAAGTAGCGCATGCTGGTATTACCACCGACGTTATCATATGGACTGTCAAAAGGATTAAAAAGTCTATGTGAGCGTGTGTAAAGCTTTTAAGGTGTAAAGCAAGCGCTCACCAGCTCAACCTCTTTGAACGCGCCTCAATGGGGCTCATGCGCAGTGCTTGACGTTCAAAGTAACTTCTCCGGGGTGTTTGAACAGGAAGGCGGACATGTTGGTCAGGCTGTGGGAGAAAATCGGGCATCGTCGGTTTTAAAAAAAAATAATACAGATAAAAAGCTGATATATGAATGTAGAATCTGCTAATTTTCCGCCTCAATCGGTCACAGTCGATGGTCAATGACGTAGTGAGGCATGCAGTGGAGAGACTGCCACAGAATGTTTTAACGAGACCGTGTTTTAAAGTGAGCGAAATTTGGAAGAAGTTTTTTTTCCTCTACTTCTACTTTGCAGCTGTCAGACTCGTTTGTCTTTTTTTGTTGGAGGGGCTATGGACTGATATTGACACAGGCCTGGAGTAACTGCCATATCATCACATTTTGCAGAAAAACATTATATTGAGGTTTTAGTTACTTATTGGATGTACCATGTATCAACATTTTTAAACCCTCTGATGCGGCATCCTGTGGCAGTGTGGAAGAGGCAGACTAACTTTAGCATAAGATAATCTGTTGCCGCATTCGCTGAAGTTGTGTGGCGAACTCAAACTGGATAATTAACAACATTTTCTTCGACAATGTGGCTTTTGTGTATTCAACGTAACTTTAAACATTTTAATTGTGAGAATTTTGAGGAGAGACTCGGCGTTTATTTCAACTGAGGTTCTACGCTAAGTTCAGTCAAAGAAAGGAACATTTTGCTAGGCACTGGCTGCTAAGCTAGCTAGCCTTTTAGCTCGTCTGCGAGCTATTTTTTGTTTATCACAGTCGTGGAGCTCAACTCTACAGCAAAAATGTCAGCGGGAGAAAGTTTGGAGGCTCGGTTTGAAAAAATCGATGCCATGTTGAAGAATCCCAAGTCGGAAGTAAACACCGATTGCCTTTTGGTAAGTTAGCTAACGTTAGCTTGGTAAGTACCTACTAACCTAGCGAGTCAGCCATTCTGGGTCAGGCTGTCGTAGTACTAGTAGTAGGAGCGGATATTATTCTGTAGAACCTTAATTTGTTACTGTGCACTTAAGACTTAAGTTGCAGTTGTGAATTGTCTTAATTTTTCATGTTTTACTTAAAATCTCTTTATAAATAAAAACATGATGATAGGAAAGTCATATTTCATGCGACGTCCCTCTATATGAAATGTATTCTTTCGTTTTTAAATAAGAATAGTCAGGATTGTACGTTTTCGTTAGGCGCATGTAAACCTGACATTAGACGCAATTACATGATTATGGAAACAGTAGTTTACATTTAATGCCATAGCTTGGTGACATTGTTTAAGCAGAAGAGGAATTAAAAACCTGACTAGATTGAAGACAATGAACGGCAAGCACTGACAAACCAAGCAAGATCCAGGGTATGTTACTATGGAAACTGCAGGTTGTGAATTTAAACATATTCAGTGGTTTTGCTGTGACAGAGCATTGAAAGTGATCGCTAGTTCAGCTGGCATTGCTTCTTGTTGCTTGCCTGCAGCAGCTCCCCCAGTTGTAACATACGTTCACCTGCCTGGGTCTGACTCTATGCATCGTCTTATCTGTGTATGTGTGTGTCACAATTCCCGATGTGTGTTCTCTCTGGTGAGGCTTCCATGTGCAACAACCCCAAGAGGTAAACATTCATAAGGCTTTATACAACCAGACCATCCAATGTTGTTTTTTAGTACATTTTAACTCTCAAGAAACCAGGTGACTTTACAATAATTGTGACTGACAATAGAACTTTGTAGAATAAATCATACAAAGTTCCTAGGAGAGGACAGCCTCCAAATATTACGGGCTTAGTGTCTTTGTCTAAGGTGTTTTTTCTCTGGCTTCAAGTACCATAGGGAATGAATACACCAGCATCCATTATGCAGATGCATTGAGATTTGTTGGGACAATTTAGTTTTGAACCTGACAGCAATTGTCTTAAGACATTTGTAGTTCTCTTCTTGCATGTATGAATGTAATTGTCTAAGGGGTTGCTTACGTAGGGTGTTAAGAGACATTTTCTAACTTGCTTGTGTGCTGTTTTTATTGAAGGCTCACTTTGTGATTTTGTAATGCAATTAGCTTCTAAGGCCAGGTATGTTTGGTAGTCACTAAGTTGTAGACTCAATTGCTGTGCTTGATAAGGGATGTGTGATTGCATTTGGACCAAACACAGGAGAGTCTGGCCAAAAGTACACTGATGAAGAGATCGTTAAATCTCGTAATAGGGAGAGGAAGTTTGTTAAAAGCTAATGTTATCTGAAGTGTGGTGCTCATGGGGGTTTGCACTAGCTGGTCTCCACCTATGCACCACAGAAAGGCAATTAAACTCACCTCAAATGAACAAGCTCTGCATTCTAATGGCTAAAAGGGTTGTTGGGACTGTTTCACCAGGCAGCCTCACACACAAGGGTGTTGTTCCTCTTTTTCTCTCTCCTCCCTTTCATTGCAATCTCCTCTGATCAATGAATGGAGGCCTTTTGCTGAAGCCCTCTCCACCACAGCCGCCCTGGCCCTGCAACCCCACCCACAGATTAATAAAATTCCATGCTAATCAAATAACCTCTTGTCTTTTACTGGCCCCAAGTCCCATGTGTGTCCCTAAGCCACTCTGCTGGGTGTCTGGGGAGGGAGTGAGGCGGAGAGCTCAGGGGCCAAGCAGGCAGACTCTGAGGTTACAGGGTATGGGCTCGGCACTCTCTTACCCCATAAACCAAAATTATGTGGACTGAAGACTCATGTTTCGGTGGGCCTTGAAACGGGACATTTAACTTGTAAGGTGGCTTCCAACATGTTAGGCCGTGAGTAATGTGTTCCATCAGGCACAATGCAGGCCTTTTACTGGTTGTGGTTCCTTCCCAGTACTGAGCATTGGGTTTGTCATGGCTTTAGCAATACTTGTGGGGTTTTGTTTTTGCCTACATAGGGACCTATGTTGTGTCGTTAGGACCATGACATTTGGCCTGCATCTTTCCACTACCCTCTAGAGGTGGCCTATCAAGCCCACTGCTGCAGCCCTGTTCTTATCTTCTCCCTAAATACGTTCTGGAGTGAAAGAGAGGTTCTTATCTATGTTGTGCCCCATCAGTGAGCTTTCCTAAGAGCCTCTCGCAACAGACCAGGATTCCTGGCATTGTGATGGGAAAGCTCACTGACATTAAACGCTCACTATTGTTCATGTCTTTTTTTTTCTTTTCTTTTTTTTTCTCTATGCCAGTGATGGCTCACAGATGCTCAGATTTGTATTTATTTTTTAAAACTCCTGAACATCCTAGCAAAAGAAATCTCTTAAATGGTAGCTTAGTGAACCTGTCAGACAATAAATTATGTTTTAATTGAACGGTAATTACTTTCATCAGTAGGTCTGTCACGATCAGGGCATTTTAGATGACAATACACTCATCCAAATACTTCTGATTAATGCCTATGTCTTGTAAAGAGGAAGAGGCATTTAGTGTTGTTATGTTGGAACCAGTCTGTTGTGGGCTTTACCCACATTTGAAGTGTAAAGGCTTCTCCTTCCCTGCATAGTCTTTGTTGTTGCATTAGTACTTGAGGGGGAATTATGCTCCTGGTCTTTTATTAATTATTTTCTCTTTAGTTCTTTTTTGCTATATTTTGTTTGACTTACATATATAATGCTATTTCATATTCAAGGGGTATATGTGTAAAAGTTAGGCTACTAGTGAAGAACAACTAGACGTTCCTCCTATCCAGATCTTGCCAATGCTAATACTTGGAGACTTCAAAGCACCTCAAATTATATGGCAGTTATTTGGACATTGTTGTTGCCTATTACTGGTGAAGGAGAAAGTTCTTGCGCATTCCTGCCTTTATTATGGTTCTCTATAAGTGATATTCTTTTACACTTAGTCTGCATTATCTGAACATGTGGAAATAATGCATTTTGATCTTTGCTGTAAGGGAGTCAAAGGAATCATTTGATGAGCTTCTTCATGGCGTGCTGTGAGAAATTGTCTTGCGTAGTGAGTCTGCTAAGGCCATGCTTGTGTAATGCATACGTTAGAGCCAGTCCAGGGTAGGCCACGATTACGCAGGGTGCCTGCCCTCGTTCTATTGACCTTTGCCTTGTGTGGAAAAACTCCACCTGCAAGGTGTAGCCTTCCCTGATAACCTATGGTTCTGTGCAGAAGTAATTGAGTTGTCGACAGCTCCGGTAAATTTTTACAGATGATTATTTTCAGTGCTGACACCAAGCTAGGATCTACATTGGTCCCTATATTATCACCGCATTACTAGGGATGCATAGATATAGTGAATCGCGAATAGTGATGTCGGAAGTGTGGCTTTTTCAATGAATTAGAGAGTACTTTGCAGGATGACAGCAGAACAGACAAATTAACTCCCTTGAAATATTTGAGGAGGAATTTCGACAATGAATTTCCACAACATAAAACGTAACAATTAATCTCCTATAGACACACCATTGAGTACAATGATTTTCTCAATTTAGTGGCAACAACTATAGAAAAAGAAATCCACGGGATAACTCCTCAACTACTTTGATAGTCCGCAGTAGTACTTCCAGTACTTTTTGCAAAGGCAAAACAATTTAGCACTAGCCCTGTCAAAGCTAAAAGCATCTCTACGAAGTTTCGGGTTTTTTGTTAGATTAACTTTAGGGTTGTGGAGAACATAGGCTTTAGGAGACTAACTAATCATATTTATTGAGACCCGCTACGCTACACACTGCCTGATTAGCTTTATTTGGCTAATGTGTGCCTGTAGCGAATACAACATGATAACGCTAACTGCATGGCAAGTACGTACCTATAGAAAAGTATGGATCAGTCAAAAAGTTGATATTCTGCATTCCATCTGTCTCTCTCCTGTCAGGATAGGCAAGGTATGGCATTTCAGTAAAGTGCACTCCTCAGCTATTCAGCCATAGGAACACAACAATGGGCCCTAGCTATTTGTAGCACTGCTTTCCCTCAACTGACTGATCATGTGCTTGAATGCAAACTCAGACAATCCCGTCTTTTTGCAATGAAGCGAGCGGCCTCTTCCCTTGATTCAGCTCATGAATTTAACTGAAATTACACTCTTTCACCTCCTCTTTTACAGGATGCACATTTAACCCCCCCCCCCCCCCTCTGCTCCTCGACCAACCAAGACAGTCCAAAGTGAGTTTAGATGC
This sequence comes from Galaxias brevipinnis, assembly GCA_036023535.2. Taxonomy (NCBI): domain Eukaryota; kingdom Metazoa; phylum Chordata; class Actinopteri; order Galaxiiformes; family Galaxiidae; genus Galaxias; species Galaxias brevipinnis. Next base: position 11,494 of record JAVQIZ010148154.1, on the reverse strand, counting down.
TGGGTCAGTGTTTATTAAGTTGGTTATCTATAGGTGAGGTCAGAAGTCCTGGCAAGCATGGCAGAGCTGTGCTGTAGAGAATTCAGGAGAAGGAGGGAGGGGGTCAGTTTGTAGGAAAGAGAGGTTGAGCTAACCGCTCTTCTCGTCGGAATCACTCAATTGTATTTAGACATGAAAGCCTTTCTGACTGTGAGTCTTGCTTGTTGGAGCCTCATAAGGAAATGGAATGCCCCATTTTGCCATGCCTTGGTTCACTGTCACTGTCATTTATCTAGTGGGCCTTGTTAGATATGCAGTACTTTAAGGTAAGTGGGGTTTCCTGTCAGAAGATATTACAGACCATAGGCGCGGGTGAGTTTGTGGCCAATAGTTACGTTCAGAAGCGCTGGAGTGAAAACCTTCCCTGTCTACAGTTGCCCTAGCATTCCAGGACCCAAGAAAGAGTCCCAATCCTCATCCTGCTTACTAATATTCTAAGTAGCGTACTAGCATTAGTGCATGATGAAGCAAGTTAACACAGTGACGATGATACTCTCAATGTCAATAAAAACAACAACATAAATGCTCTTAAGTGTTGCGCAACGGAAGAGGCCTGTAAGTTGTAGCACACAGCGGTTCTAAAACCAAGCCTAACTAAGCTCCCTGTCTGTTTCCATAATGGCTGAATTTGTGATGCACATTCTCTCTGTTTAAGAGGTGGCAAAGGAAATTGAGTGGTACCGCTGCTTCGTCCTTGCACCACTGTTGGCATATTAGGCCCTAGTGAATGAATATGTGGTCTTGACGCCCATGGAAAGTGAGATTCCAACTGCCATCTGGAGAGAAAAGAGATTATGCTAACTTATTTTCATCCTCTCCTCATATTAGGTTAATATAAATAACAGTGTAATATCAACCACTGAGTTGTGTTGCTTGAGTATGAGAAACAGTTCATTTATGGGCCCTGGGATGCAAAAAGCTTCATGGTTATTATTTGATAATCTCTGCATGTGTCATCTTTTCCCTGGAGCAACGAGCAATAAAATAGGATGAACAAGGATGCCGGCAAGCTACTGTTTGCTTTTCCAGCTATTTTCCCAAGACCGCCACATGTGATTTGTAGGAGTCCTGGTCTTCGATGCAAAACATCACTTCCAGGCCTACCACCCTCTAGGTGCTCACCCTTCTCTAAATTGTGATTCATCCTCAGTTGGAATAATACCAAGTTTGCGCTTCAAGACGCCCCAACAAATGGACTGCAGATCTGTTCCAATGGCCCTTGATCTTGCTATTTGTTTGAATTTATTTGTTCATCCCTCAGTGATTTGCCCTCTAAATAGGGCTGCATTACTGTTGGATCACCAAATGCATGGGAATCTGAAAGCGCTGACCTGTTATTACCATTTAGCCGAATTATTTTAGCAATGACTTTCCATTTCGCCCTTAAAGGCTGGTGAAGCTCTCCCTTGTGTCAGGGCAGCAGACAGGGACTCGTTGGTCCTAAGAGCTTGTGCTTTCTCCACTCTATTACAATTGGAGGTAGATTGACTATGTAGGTGATGATTAGACTGCCTTATTTGGCCCCGCAGGGCAAACCCATACCTTACTTTCATAACAGGAGAGTGATTGATATCAAAGCCCTGGCTCCTCCCCTTTGTTCACTTCAGGCAGGCTCCATGTGCCACTCCAGAAACGCTCTTGTTCTGCCTGCTGAATAGTACAAGTTCTTGACGTCAAGTTAGCTAAGTTACTTTGTTTACTTTCTTTGTTCATTCCTGAAAGCTAAGGGGGGCCCAACACATTATAGGCACACCAATCATGCACTAGGCCTGTCCTGGGTACTGTTGCCCAGTCAAAACCCATACATGACCCATACTGCTCCAATTGTCACTGCAGAAACTTGATTGTTCTACCTGTTGAACAACGGGTTATGGACGTCAGGACAGCTGTCTTGCAAAGTGAATTTGAACCTAATTTGTTCCTTATGAAAGCGAAGGGTCCCAAACATAGTGAAGGCACACCAATCATGTGCTCAGCTTGGCCAGGGCACTGTTGCCCAGTCTAAAGATACCCAGAGCGCTTCCTCAACCCGTCCTTTGGTTGGGATGTCTTGGCTCTGAATAGTGTTTTTATGTCTCAGACAAATGCTCTTTGTCAGTTTGCCACTCTGCTTTGAGTAGCAGGAGTTTGAGAGTATCCCTGTTAGGTCTTTGTAGATGTTCCTAGGCGTACTGGTTTTTTACTTTCTCAGGTTTTCCTTTGTCACTTCTTAGCCTAGCTCATTCCAGAGCCTTGTTGTACCCAATTCTTAGCGTTGATGTAGACTATAGACAATGTTTTCTTTGGTTTCTACCTTCCATTGGTCACCAAACCCCTTTCCATAAGAACTACTACTAATTGACAATTAGGTGCTACTATGCATCTTTGTACTTAGGACATGTTCTACCTTCTGTCTTCTTTCTCCATTTTAATTTTTTTGCTTAGAACTTGATTGGCCACATACTTAAAATAGCGCTCTGACGTGAACAGTCCTGTTAAGGAATGTTACTGCGGCTGTCCAGAGTTCTCGCTGCGGCAGGAAGTTATGCAAACGTGCATTGCTGAAGCAGAGAGCTGTGTGATTAGGGCCCGGGAGGACTCAGGGCTCTCTCTCTCGCTTTTTTTTTTCTCTTCCCACTCAGAGCACACAGCCTGCCTAGTTACTGTATAGTCAACACAAGGCCCCATTTTTCCCTCTCCTCCTCTCCCTTCCCCACTCTGTCTTCTAGACCTTTGCCCCCACCCCCCCTTTTTTCCCCTGGCCATTGCTGTGAAAGATCAGGGAGAAGTATGTGTGGAAGCAGGCCCATTTGACGGCAGAAGCAGCGCAGAGCAGAGCTGACTTTTCTGCCCAGCCATGTCTGGCGTGGTGTTGACTCAACCCTAGCCACTCCCGCCTCTCTCTTCCTACTCCGGCCTGCCTCCTCCCGCCTGCCCTCCGGACGTCTAGCTGGCTTTTCTCTCCCTCCCACCCGCCCTTTTTTCTGCTCTGTCCCGTTCTCTGCTCCCCCCTCCCTCCCCCGAGGCGTCATGGGTTTTGTGTCTCCTGGAGGGGTGTAGGCCGTGGCCCTGACCTCCCCTGCGCGCTCTCCTGAACAGCAGCCAGAGTAGAGTTTACGTATTGCTAATGTGATTCCTCTGCCACTCGTCTGAGCTGCTGATTCACCATGTGTCATCATTATTTGGTTCAACCATGCAAACGGGAAGCGTCGTTGTCCCGTCGCCTATCGTAACGTCTCTCCCATTACGGCGTGTTCATGTATGAATCACACGTTATGCACCGTGAGAGTTGCGTTACATCATGTCATTATACGACTCAGGGGGAGGCATCAGAGAAGATGCTTCTCTTCTAGATGGCAGCGGGTATATAGAGACGGAGCCGTTCATGTTCTGCAGGCAGTCTTTGTGTAGTGGTGCCCTCTCTATGAGAGCCATCATGGATTAAGGAAGATTAGATTAAATCCTGCTGGTGGCACTTCTGCTGCTCTACTGTTGGCCCGAGGCTAACTAGTCCGTATGTTCACAGCTGGTCGGCAAACCCCCCCCCCTCCTGTTCTATGGTACACTCACCCCTTTAATATTGGGCTTGTCGCGTCGTCGGAGCCCTGTGGTCAACTCGGAAATGGAGAGATAATTGCAAAATTTTATTATTTGGAGTATTGTTTTTTATTACATTTGTTTGATGAGCTAGCCAACTCATACCCGTCTGTGTGGCCTTATCAGCCAAGGCTCGAATGTTCTGTTGAAGTTCTCTGATTCTCGTAGGTGTGATACGTTGGCAGTGCTATAGGCCCACAGCTTTATTGTGGTTTAGGAGACATTGTAGCTTCAGGGACTCCAGCAGTAGCTCACCTTTGCATGGCACAGTTGACTCTCTGCATTGAGCTGCCGTTACCGCCCTGTCGCTCTTATCAGTCATCAAAAAGCTATTTCTTTCCTTTGGTTACTGCGGTAAAGCAATGGGCTGTTGATGTCTTTGTATTTCGATCACCCTGTAATACACGTCACATGTTGGAATGATGAACTCAAACCCCTATGATATCCTTCCTCAGATCATGCCTTATTCAATTCAGTAGCTGGTGTTTACACTGACATTTTTATTCTGATTTGCTGAAAACCCGTTACCCTTTGTATTCAGAGCCAACTTAAGTGTGTTGCTGGTTTGGCCATGTTTAGCAGACAACAATGGGCTTGTACTCTATAGTTGGTCACTATATCCAGACCGACCTTTAGCACGTGGTGCGGTGTAAAACCACCCTGTCTCTCGCTCTGTGTCTCGAACACAAATCTCTGTCTTTGTGTCTTAACAAATGTTTTTTTTTCCTTATTCTCTCTTTCTAGGATGGCCTTGACGCATTGGTGTACGACCTTGACTTTCCAGCCTTGAGGAAAAACAAAAGCATTGACAACTTCTTGAATAGATGTAAGTAGCCCACCCTAGTCGCTGCCCCCCCTGTAGTTGTGTCCTTCCTTTGTGTGTCCAAGCATCCACTATCATTCCCTTCCATCGTTCATATTTACCCACCAGCCACTGGGCACAGCAAAGTGGGCTGTTTTTGGGTCAGCGCCTTCTCTATCTAAGCTCGGGCACAATTGTGTCTGCTGCTTAGTGTGCCCCAACAAAAGGGCTTTCATGAGTGACTGGTGACCCACATCATGCCTATGGTGATGGCTTCCCCCTCACTCTAATGGCATGGCCCTCAGACAGTGGGAGCACCATGGCCAGCCCCGGCTGCTGCACACGGGGCTCTGACCGTCGAAGATGGATGATACACCCGGGCTACTCTGGATGTCTTCAGAGTGGTGCTGTGAGCGCATACCAGAAGGCCTGTGGTTTGACGAACGTTGACCTACGACATTTACACCCACCGTCACGTTGTAGTGTAGGTCAGAGTAGATAACAGGAGCATATTATGTGCACTAGTAGAACCCAACCAGGGTCAAATAATGACCCCGTTGACTGTAGCAACACTGTAGAACACATAAAGTTCTCATAAGTTTGTCAAAGAAAAATGTGAGCCATGAAGTTCAATTTTAGGCTGTCAAATGCAAGCCAGTGCGACGCCTGGGGCCCTCGGCTGTCGAAAGGCATCGGTTAAGTTTGCCTCAGCTCACCTCTCTGCTCCACAGCCTCGCGGTGAAGATGCATCGATGGGCTGTTAATGGAGCTAGCTGTCTCTTGAGGAGGACTGGTCGCCGACAACATGCGCTGCCCGCAGGGTATTAGGACTCTGAAAGGGTTCCCTCCCACAGGGTTCCCCCTTCCACACTGATTCTGTGTGTCTTAGAGGGAGGCCTGCTGGCTTCCATTATCTACACATACTCCCATGGGAAAGGGACATACAAGCTTGCTCCAAGGCTTCTGAAACTGTCTCTATAATGTTTTGAATTATCACTGCTCCCTGAAACCAGTGCCGCAGCTGGACGTGACTCACGCTTCCTAGCTGTTATGCTAATACGCTTATAAAACACATTTTAAGATCCGTTGATCTCTGAAGCCCCTGCGCACAGTCCCTATGCATTTCAGTGCCAATTGTGCGACCCATGCAAATAAGAAGCAATCTCCTTTACTCGCTCAACTTTGACCAAATTTGGCAGAGTAGTGATCACCATCTCCCCGGGAAGCCAACATTGTTACAGCAGAGAGGAAACACACTCGCTGTGTGGGCCATTCAGAGAGGCTTTCCTTCCCTGCCTTTTTTTTGCCAACAAACCTGGACTCCATGCGTCGCTTTTTTGCACAGATCCAGTCTGTTTGTCTCTTAAAAGTCCTGATGGCCTAATGGGGGGTGCATGCGTGCAAGAATGGGATGTCTACACTGCCAGCTTTTCCTTTAAGGACCAATCTGCTGGGCAGCCCTGCAAAGAAAGCTGCTCTAAGGCGCTCTTCTTATTCCACGGACACTTTTCCTTGGTTTTTATCTGCGTGTCATAATTCTCCTCCACTGCAGAGTCACTTAGAAGATAAAATGTAAGACACTTATATTATACCCTGTTTTAATCCCCAGTAACTTTGGTTAGTTAAATTTGGTCCCCTCTGCTTCTCTTCCCCCCAGATAAGGACACCATCAGTAAAATCCGGGACCTGCGCATGAAAGCAGAGGACTATGAGGTTGTCAAAGTCATTGGGAGGGGGGCCTTTGGAGAAGTGCAATTGGTAAGGACTTCCTGCCTATGCTCGGTATCTCTTTCTGCCTCTGCGATGCGTTTTGTCTTCCTTAAATCAAATCAGACAATAAATGACCTACGACACCGACAGTGCCCATTTTGCTTTCCAGGTGAGACACAAAGCCACGCGGAAAGTATACGCCATGAAGCTCCTGAGCAAGTTTGAGATGATCAAGAGGTCGGACTCTGCTTTCTTCTGGGAGGAGAGAGACATCATGGCCTTTGCTAACAGTGCCTGGGTGGTGCAGGTAGGACAAGGCTCGGTGTATTCTTCAGTCAATCCCAGAAGACATAACTGTAGAGCCTAACCTTTTGATGATAATTTGTATTATGTGTATTATAGGTAGCAGTTGTCTTGGAACAGCTCTATACATTTAAATTAACATTATAAAGTATACATATGTACTTTTCTTGGTTTCATTCTGCGTTCTCAATGTCTCCTTCCTGCCACTGTCCTTGCAGCTGTTTTATGCGTTCCAAGACGACCGCTACCTCTACATGGTGATGGAGTACATGCCTGGCGGCGACCTGGTCAACTTGATGAGCAACTACGACGTGCCCGAGAAGTGGGCGCGCTTCTACACGGCCGAGGTGGTGCTGGCGCTGGACGGAATCCATGCCATGGGCTTCATCCACAGGTAGGCAGTCTGGGTCCGCCACACCCTCTCCTACTCCAGACTACGCTGGGCCTTTTCCCCTTGGGTGACAGCCCTCTTTTGTTGGAATGTGCTTGGGTTTTCTGATGCAGTGTTTTGGTTTGGTTTTGACAGTGTGTCTTCCTCTCTGTTTCTCCCCTCAGGGACGTGAAGCCAGATAACATGTTGCTAGACAAAGCAGGCCACTTGAAGCTGGCCGACTTTGGGACCTGTATGAAAATGAACAAGGTATCGTGTTCATTTTTTCCAGCCAGTATGTTATGACTAATTACTTGAGGTTGTCTTGCTCAAAGAATAGATAATGAAGCTACGTACGATTTGTTGGCCAACTCTTTGAGTGTTCCAATGCACTCTCATGTGTAAAATGTTGTTGAGCATATCCTATTTGTATGTGTAAAAATTTGAAAGATAACATTGTTTCTTATGTGTCCCAGGATGGTATGGTACGATGTGACACTGCTGTGGGAACTCCAGACTACATTTCACCCGAGGTACTAAAGTCCCAAGGAGGGGACGGTTATTACGGCCGAGAATGTGACTGGTGGTCCGTGGGAGTCTTCTTGTACGAAATGCTTGTTGGTGAGTGGGGATTGTCCAAAGTTCAGACCTATGGACGGCCGTGACTGTCTTTCCTCTTTTTCAACTCAAAATGTCTATTGTCGTTGCTCCAACCCGACATTTAATGCTGACATCCATTGATACCATTTGCTGGATTTGTAGAATGGGCCCATCTGGCCTTCTCGAAAGGTTGTGTTTATGTTGAAGAGTGTCGATTTAGCTGTGTTTGTTAATGGTTGTTCTGTTGTGGACACAAAGCTGTAACCCAGGGTTCTTGTTTGCCCTGCACGAAGGCGACACGCCTTTCTATGCTGACTCGCTGGTGGGGACATACAGCAAGATCATGAACCACAAAAACGCCCTGACCTTCCCCGAAGACAGCGACATCTCCAAAGACGCCAAGAACCTCATCTGCGCCTTCTTGACGGACAGGTGAGATAGCTGTGTAGAGACGGATGAGCCATAAACCGAGGCCGTGGTCTTAAAAGGCTTTCCCCGTCTGCCGTTGTGATCCCTCCCCTGCACCAAAGCAGCAGAGGCAGCAATGAATCATACTTAAAGAGATTGCTTTCATCTAATCAGTGGTGAGATGGTATCTTTCTGAAGGTTCCATTTGTCACGTTGAAAAGTACACGTTGTTGCAGCTCACCGAGTTTCTTCCCAGCCGTTCTGTCGTATTTTAAGTGAGGCAATCGTCACTCAATCCGTGTCTGATTCTCCACAGGGAAGTGCGCCTCGGCCGCAATGGGGTGGATGAGATCAAGAGGCATCCTTTCTTCAAGAACGACCAGTGGACGTGGGAGAACATCAGGGAGAGTGAGCAAGAATATGTCTCTTTTTTTTTTTTCTTCATTCCTCTTCACACAGCCTCCTACATATTGATGTGTAAACAAGCTGAAGTTGCAAGTTACCAAACATGATTGTTTGGGGTTTTTCAAAAAGTCCCATTTTATTTATGAAATATCCTACCATTTTTAAAACAAACTCGTCTGTGTTTCTAGACGAAGATATATAGCAAATGATTAATTTCAGGCAGAGAGCTGAAGAAGCGGTGTTTGAGGCTGTTGACTCGGCACTGGGCAGCAGAGATTAGAAGCACAGGGCCAAATCCAGTGGCTGAAGCAATGCCTTAGTGTGTTTGCTGTTAAATACTCTTCAGGGCTGCTATGCCACCAGTCACCCCGCACACATGAAAGGAAGGCTTGTGGTCCAAAAAACTCTGGGTAACCCTGAGAAAAAAAGGAGGCTTTGCCTCACTGCCAGATACTATGATTCTATGTATTTTTACATTAATTTTTTTATCATCCTTAGAAGTAATCTGCCCGACAATGTAAATACGATGCATATTTGTGAAGCTATCTGGGGCAGTGAATGATTCGGCAGACTGGGTAATATTGTCATTCAGTAGAGAGAGGTTTGTTGTATTCTAGCGTATGGGTTTTTTGTTTTATCATGCTCCTCCTGCGTTTAGCCCAAAGATGGGAATGCTCAGCAATGAGACTATCTAAAATGTTTTGGTGTCTCCTCTTTTCTTCAGGGCTTTTAGCAATGTCTCAACTCCTCACTGAGTGGCACAGAGAGTGTTTTTACACCTGTATCTGACACCACCTGTGCTATGAAGTTATTGTCATAGTTACTGCTTGCGCTGCATGAAATACCAGTTATTTAATAATTTGTCTAAGCCTTGTGGCCATCCCGTTTTGCGTATATTTAAAAGAGAACACTTGGCCCTTGCCAGGGTAGGATTTAATATCCTACGAATACGATAAAAAGCTATCGTTGCTCACACGTCTCCCTCGCTTGTGTGGAGCAGCGGCCGCCCCCGTGGTGCCCGAGCTGAGCAGCGACATCGACACCAGCAACTTTGATGACATCGAGGAGGATCGTGGCGACGAGGAGACCTTCCCTATCCCCAAGGCCTTTGTGGGCAACCAGCTGCCCTTTGTGGGCTTCACCTACTACAGCAACCACCAGTGAGTCTGTCTATCAGCATAACACACAGGATGCCCTGCACTGTCAGGTTACACAGGGCGCAATAAACTATGTCTCTGTGTTCACACTGTTGAAGACCAGCAACACTGGCAAGGGAGCGTGACGAATTGTAGTCAGCCGGCCAATGTTATTTATTTACCGCGTTTTAACGTGAGCCCTGACTGGTGTCCATAGTACAGTGTATGTGTTTGTGTCATCTGTGTCCACGTGGTTGTGTTGTTTATGGAGCTGGCGATCTGTGTTTGTCCACAGGTTTCCACGCAGCTCCAGCACCAAGGCCAGCGACAAGCGCAGCAGCTCCACGAAGGAGGACAAGAGCCTGGTGAGTGGTAAGGCTGAGACCGGCCTAAAAAACACAAACAAACATCGTGCTAGGTTGTGACAAACCAGCTTTTCGCCTCAGCGCCAGAGCTGACTGAGTCTAAGTAATTCCTGCAGAATGGAAAATGTGTTGGCCAGGGATATAGATGCCAGTTTGTTTAAAGTGACTGGCTAACATTCCTGGTTAATATGGCCCCCAAGGGTACTAAACCTTAAGCCGCTCTGGCTTACAAAGTTAGCTAGCGGTAACTATGTGCTCGTTCAATGGAGGGGGTTGCTGTCAAGATGTAGGTGTGTGACCACGTTGGCCTGTGCTGTGCGTGTGTGTGTGTTTAGCTGGAGAACCTGCAGAAGAGGGTCTACCAGCTGGAGGAGCAGCTCCACGCCGAGATGCAGCTCAAAGACGAGATGGAGCAGAAGTGCAGGTACATTCTCACCACTCATCTATCCATACCACAATGCCAGACAATGGCTCATTGATTGGCTTATATGTAGTTCATTCAATTCCCTCTGTGTGTGTTTTCTCTAGGGCATCAAACACCAAGCTTGACAAGATCATGAAAGAGCTGGATGAAGAGGTGAGTGCCGATCTAATGTCCTAGCACAACCTGTTATGTAGTCCCGGTGGAAACTACACCGAAAAAAACGTTTCGGTGGCACACCCACACACACACACACACACACACACACACACTTCTCCGCTCTAATCAATGAGTGCTGGATGGACCAGTTTAACCAGTTCTCACTCTTGAGATGGTCGCCCCTCCTGACATGTCCGCCCCTCTCCCACAGGTGAACCTGAGAAAGGGCGTGGAGAGTAGCGTGTCCTTGCTGGAGAAAGAGAAGATGATGCTGCAGCACCGCACCACCGACTACCAGAGGAAAGGAGACCAGGAGGCCGAGAAGAGGCGCGGCCTGGAGAACGAGGGTAATGACCACCTCCCTGAGGCTCATGTCCAGACTGCAGACCAGCCACAAAGATGAAAGGCTTTACATTTTTATGTGTTCTATCATATGGCGTCAAATAGGGAATAGGGTTTAATAAAAGGATGAGAAGTATGTGGAAAAATAATAAATTCAAACTTTTCGTTAGGCCGAGGCTCCCCTGGGGAACTTCTACGAACCCGGATTTTGGAAGTGACCGGCATAGGACACACAGTGATTAGTCCGTGTAGGGCCAGTGTTGTTGCTCTCCATGACACATGAATAGGCCCCAGCATCCGTCTGTCCCCAAGCGGATTAATAGTGACCCCGGAGCAGCTTGACACGGTGGCCTTGGGTGGCCTAATGTCTCAGGATGTGGCTGTGCACTGCCGCTCCAGCCGCTTGGAACCGATGTACACAGTAGATCCCCTTTCAAACTCATTCATACACTCAAGGATCTCCTCTGCTCTAAGTGGATTGGCAAGGGTTAAGTCAAAAAGATGCTTGATTGGATATGTTGCACATTGTTAGATGTATACGTTAGATAAATGAAATTGGCACTTAGGACAGTAGGGATGATTATGTTTTAAGTTTGGGTGGCTTGGAGCTGACTAGAGGGTAAATTGAGTCCTCCTAACAGAAGTCAGGGATCTCGTTGTGTAGGAAACAGTTGGCAGGAGAGGAACCAAAAAGCTCCCTCCAGATGACCGAGCTCTTTACCCTGTCCCTGAGGCTGAACCCAGCCACCCTACGGAGGAAACACATTTCAGCCGCTTGTACTCGCGACCTTATTCTTTCTTTTTGGTGAATCTCCAACAATATTTGACTTTTCTGAGTGTTTTCCTAATTTTAGACTA
>JAVQIZ010148148.1:0-19141 GCA_036023535.2 Galaxias brevipinnis | reverse complement strand
CCCCCCCCCCCCCCCTCTCGTCCCCCAGAGTGCTTAGAGGAGCTGGGCTCCCTGATCGAGAACTACGGCATGCAGGTGTGCCAGCCCACGCCGGCCAAGTCCCTGAAGGAGATTGCGGTGCACATCGGAGACCGGGACACGTCGGTGCGGAACGCCGCCCTCAACACGGTGGTGGCCGCCTACAACGTCTGCGGGGACCAGGTCTACAAGCTCATCGGCAACGTAAGACAGCCCCCCGAGGTCTACCAGCGAAGGGAGGGGAGCGCTCCATTTTTATTACCCTAGTTACTGTGGCCAAGGGGCCGGTCATTTTAATGGGATTGATGACCCACTTTGTTTTAAGTACCCGGTCCGCTAGGGGAGTTGACCAGAAGCCTTCGAGGAGAGTTTGCAGCGTCCTGCCTGTCCTTCTAAACAAGGAGGTAATGAAGTGGCATTCATTGCCTTTCATGTTCTGCCCCCACCCCTCAGCTGTCGGAGAAGGACCTGAGCATGCTGGAGGAGAGGATCAAGCGCTCCGCCAAGAAGACCCAGGCGACACCGGCCAAACCGGCGGCCGCCGAGAGGCCCCAGAGAGAGCACCCGGCTAACCCCGCCGCCACCTTCCTCCGCAAGCCCGTCCAGGAGGACCCCAACAAACTCAAGTATGAGTCCGGACAGTGGTGGGTGGGTGGGTGGGGGGGTGGGGGGGGGGCATATAAATCAAACGCACCATTTCTCTAGATTTGACATTATTCTGGATTCCCCTTGAGATATAGTATCTAGTAGTAGTGTATGCATGCTTGATTTGTGACACTCGGGGAGGCAGGGTTTGCTTTTGAAAGCCCCCTAGGTGTTCAGAAATCTAGCCATCTCATAGTTTCATCTGTCTAACTGTCATTCAAAGACTTACAGTCATAGAATTAGAGCGAGTAGAATGAATAGGTGTATTTAGAACTACATTTCCCAGTTGCAATTTCTGGTTTCTTTGTTGCAATACAAAGCAAACAGAAACCAGAGCTGCGTTTATGTTGTTGTTCGTAGCATCATGCTAGTTAGCGATGGGGGCAACCATTTTAGGTGTCTCAGCCCAAATTGGATGAGGAAGCTCCCCCTAATTCTATGCTCACAACTGCCATTCTATGCTCACAACTGCCATACATGGGCGCTCATAGCAGTGAGATTCTGTCATTGACATTTGTGTAAACTCTTAACAACTCTCCACAATCTTTGAGGTCTTCTTAAACACTGACCTTCTCTGGTTTTCCTGTCGGGGTCTGTTCTCTCTGCATGTCGGCCGCCGGTCTCCCAGACTCAAATGAAGCTGGCCTTTGAACCCAGCTGTTTTTATATTGGTTTTCAACGTGGTAAAGTTTTAAGTATCGAGGCGAGGCTTCATCTGGGTCTGGTGAAGTGGATCACCCTCTGTGTGTGTGTGTGTGTGTGTGTGTGTGTGTGTGTGTGTGTGTGTGTGAATGTGTGTGTGTCTCTCTTTTAACCCCGTGCGCCTCTCTCTCCTGTGTGACCGCTCCTCTTCTCTCTGCCTGCCTCTCCTTTCTGGGAACAGAATAATGTATCGCACTTATAGGATGTGAGTACCTTACTTCATCTCTCTCGCTCGCTCTCTCTCTCTCTGCCTCTCTCCTCCGTGTGGTCCACCAGCACTCTATCACGGAGATGATAACCCCCCCCAAACCCACACCACCGCTAGCTAAAGCTCTAATGATTATTAGCCTAACCCAATCGGTGTCTCCTCCACCACCCCCCTCCTCCTTCTGCTTCCACCCTCCACCAATGTGCCTTAACGTGCTCCAGCGGAGACGCACCACTAGCACCACCCCAGTTCCAGTTGTGCTGAACCCTTGATAGAGATGCCACGGCCCGTGCCGGGCCCGAGAGGGCTGGTGCGCCGCTACGTCGCGCGCGTGTGTGTGTGAGCGTCGGAGCCGTGTGATGTGTGATGTGTGATGTGTGATGTGTGATGTGTGTGTGTGTGTGTGTGTGTGTGTCCGTGTCCCTTCCATGTCGTTCTCGATCAGTGTTCCTCGGCTCCAGTCCTGAGGCGCGAAGGACGTTCTTTTAGGTAGAGGGCTAAAGAGAGGAGGAGGAACCAAAGGAGAGGGGGGGGGTCTCGCTTTCCAGCCACTGCCTGTACACGTGGACCTAATACTAACCTGACCCAATAGGCTTGTTCCTCGATTCCTTGGGTCCCACCTCTCTTCTCCCAGCTCTCTTTACCCATTGGAGGAGAAAGGCCAGGGGGGAGGAGCATCCGTCGTTCTCCTCCAATGTGGTGTGCTGCGGGCAGCGGGGCGGGGCAATAGAAGGAATCCAGAGACCGTAGGAGACTCGAGCGCTTGACTTTACTCAAGACTGGAGCCGAGAGAGACTGATCCAGGAGGCCCTGTTCTAATCTGTCTCTTCTCCCCAGCCAAGCGCGTCAGAACGCCCACTCGGAGCACTCCCACCCCTCCTTCCCCAGGGAGTTCCAGTTGGACCTGGACATGATCGAGACGGACCACACGCGGGTCAGCGAGCTGCCCGACCTGGTGCAGCACAAGCTGGACGAGCTGCTGGAGCCCATCATGATCCCCGAGCCCAAGTCAGTGAAACCCTGACACACACACACACACACACACACACACACACACACACACACAGACACACACGCTATTGACACATGGATATACACGCATCCGAGACCCTCACAGTCACATTGTACTTGACGTATAAATATCACAACGTTAACTATGTCCAGTCTTGTTCTCTTTTGGAAGTTGCTGTGACGTTGTTTGTGTCGTGTAGGATCCGCCCGGTGTCGCCGCACTACGACGACCTGCACAACAGCACCGCCTCCACCATCAACTTTGTCATCTCCCAGGTGGCCTCTGGAGACATCAACACCAGTATACAGGCCCTGGCACAGGTACACACACACACATGCACGCACACACGCCCTGTCCTCATTCTCTGTCCTAGAATGGGGTCATATATGAAACTCAATCCCCCTGCCATTCCAGGTGAATTTTGCCCACGCTCTTCACTAAGGAAGGCAGGCACGTGGGAGGCCATGTTTGTAGTTTTCTAACCACTGCACCGGGAGGCCATGTTTGTAGTCATCTAACCCCTGTACCGGGAGGCCATGTTTGTAGTCTTCTAACCTGCCTTTGCCTACATATTGACGAGGTGCTCCGTCAGGAGGACAAGGCGGAGGCCATGTTTGTAGTCTTCTAACCTGCCTCTGCCTACAGATTGACGAGGTGCTCCGTCAGGAGGACAAGGCGGAGGCCATGTCGGGCCACATCGACCAGTTCCTCATCGCCACCTTCATGCAGCTGCGGCTCATCTACAACACCCACATGGCCGACGACCGGCTGGACAAGAAGGACATCTTCAAGCTCTACAGCTGCATCATCGGCAACATGCTCTCTGTGAGTTCCAAGCTCAGCTAGCCTCAACTAACCTTAGCCTCTGCGGTCAAATATATGGGAGTTCCACCACAAGCAGTCTAAACTAATGTGCAGTACAGCATCACCACCACCAGAGGGTGCTCTGAATCGGTCAGAGGAAATGTGTGCTCTTTCATTAGGAACTGCATAGCCTAATTCTCTGTTCATTCTGAGGTCTAGACGTACTTACAAATGAACAAAAGGGAGTATTGCCACCAGGTTATTCCTGCTCTCCAGAATACTGTCTACTGTGTCGGTGACCTTGTGTTGTGAGCGTGCCTGCGCTGACCTTTCCGCGTGTCTCCATAGCTCTTCTCCATGGAGAGCCTGGCCCGAGAGGCGTCCATGGGCGTGCTGAAGGACCTGATGCACGGCCTGATCACCCTGATGCTGGACGGCCGCGTGGAGGACATCGAGGACGGCCAGCAGCTCATCCGCTCCGTCAACCTGCTGGTGGTGCGCGTCCTGGAGCGCTCCGACCAGACCAACATACTCAGGTGTGTTTGTGTGTGTGTGTGTGTGTGTGTGTGTGTGTGTGTGTGTGTGCTCGCTTTAGTTGGATTGTGAAAAGAGTGAGTGGGTGTGTGTTATAAGTAGATTGTGAAAGAGTGTGTGTGTGTGTGTGTGTGTATAGAGTCTGTGCTGACGTCTCCCCCTCTCCCTGCAGTGCTCTGCTGGTGTTGCTCCAGGACAGCCTGATCTCCTCCTCGGGCTCCCCCATGTTCTCTGAGCTGGTCATGAAGGTAGCCCACCCTGCCTCCGTCGTAGGCTGACATACAGAGGTTTAGCAGGAAAAGACTGTGAAACCTGTTTCTCTCTCTGTCTCTGTCTCTCTCTCTCTCTCTCTCTCTCTCTCTCTCTCTGTCTCTGTCTTCTTCCTCCACCTCCTCCAGTGTCTGTGGCGGATGATCCGCTTCCTGCCCGACACCATCCACAGCATCAACCTGGACCGCATCCTCCTGGACGTCCACAACTTCATGCGGGTGTTCCCCAAGGAGAAGCTGAAGCAGCTGAAGAGCGACGTGCCCCACCGGACCCTGAAGACCCTGCTGCACACGCTGTGCAAGCTCACCGGCGCCAAGGTAGGACCACCAGCAGCTAGGTGGGCTCAGAGTGGTGAGAGGGTTCCATTGGTTCCATCGTGTCGCACAAGACCAAAACACACAATAGTAATTGAAAAGATCAAATGTTATTAATTCCTGAGAGAACTATCTGACTGCGCTAGTATTGTTAAGAGGACACTTATCAAAATAGAAGTGGTATTTTGTGGGGGCGGTGTCTGACCGCTGTGCGTCTCCAGATCTTGGACCACCTGTCGATGATCGAGAACCGCAACGAGTCGGAGCTGGAGGCCCACCTGAGGCGGGTGGTGAAGCACTCGGGGAACCTCTCCGGACTCAAGTCGGACCGCGGCTCGGAGAAGGTGAGCGCTCGGCAGGCGTTAGCGCCCATAGAACAGGGATTGTCTCATGGCGGGATGGGCTTTGACCAGTGTGCTCCGTGTCTCCTTCCTCAGGATGACCGCATGTCCAAAGCCAAAGTCAGCGACATCCTGTCAGAGATCTTCAAGAAGATCGGCTCCAAGGAGAACACCAAAGAGGTGAGCTGTGGCCTACTGTCATCTGGGTGGGACATGGGTATCTGGTTTACACACGCATCCCTTTACACTAACACTGACTGACTGTGTGTGTGTGTGTGTGTGTGTGGGCCAGGGCCTCACGGAGCTGTACGAGTACAAGCAGAAGTACTCGGACGCCGACCTGGAGCCCTTCCTGAGGAACACTTCCCAGTTCTTCCAGAGCTACGTAGAGAGAGGCCTGCGAATGATCGAGTCGGAGAAGGAGGGCAAGGGCCGGATCCAGCCCCCCAGCACAGGTACCACTGGGCTGGACACGCTGAGCCCCTGCGCTACTGTGGTCTCAACCGCCAGTGATGCACAGTATTTTAGACTTTGCTGTTGTAGTTTATACTTTGTTACCAAGTTTGAATTTTTTCAAGATAATACATATGAATCTGTGTGTGTGTCTACGGTCCACAGTGGTCCCCCAGCACGGCCTGGACTCCAGCCCCGCCCCCCTCAACAGCAACGGAGACGACATGAAACCGGCCATCTACTACGAGAGACTGAAGATCCTCCGGCAGAGAAAGGGCCTGGAGAACAACTCCAGGGTGAGTGGCTGCTCCTACACCCCTTTTACTGTTGTGGTCGTTTGTTTACCCTGATATTTATATGATGTTCATCTCTTTAGTCTCCCAGTCTGTGTTTTCTAATGCTCTTTGGGCTCTCGGTCCCAGGGAGGAGGAGGAGGACTAGGCGTCGGGGTGGAGGACGAGCGGCCGGCCATCTCCTCGCTGCTCTCCAAGCCCCCGGTGGCCTCCTCCACGGACATGCTCCACAGCAAGCTGTCCCAGCTCAAGGAGTCGCGGGAGCACTACCAGCAGGAGCAGAGCCACTCGCCCACGCGCTCCTCCTCGCCCGCCGCCAACCTGGATGACCTCAAGAAGAGGCTGGAGAGGATCAAGAGCAATCGCCAGTAGGGCCCGACCCCACTGACCCTCCCCCCCCACCCCCGAAACCCATTTTTAACCTCCCCCCCCCCGACTATATTCTCACCATTGCTAGGCCCCCGACCTGAACGCAGCCTACCCAGAGCCCCGTACTAGGAGAGCTTTCTTCTGGGTGTTTCCATGGCGAACGGTTCCCTCTGTGGTGACGTAGCTCTCTTACAGCGGGGGTCCCTGCGTGGCGCTGCTCCGGTGCGGGTTGGGTTTCTCTGTGCCCTGAGAGAAGGGTTGTGTGTGGTGGTGGTGGTGTGTGTGTATGTGTAGAACCGTCTGTCGGGGTCAGCTCTACTGTGTGTACGTTTTGACCTGTTTACCGCTGTGGTTCCAGGCCAGGGCCGGGCTCCACCGGGGCTCCAGGTAACCAGCCCGTGGCCTTGATTTGGTTTACTAGGCACAGTCTAACTTATGCACAGGAGTGGGCAGGTACCTGGTGCATGGCAAGCCAAATCAAGCGCTCCCAAAAGTTTTTTTGAATATATATATAATATGACCAAGATCCACATTCCCGCCTCGTGGCCCCTCTGGATCCGGGGCTGCTCTGTGTGTTAGCTGGACCCCCTAACACCTGTCCTCACGTCCTGTCAGCCTAACTACTCACCCAGGCCCATGTCTTCAGGGCTTACCCCTTACATTCAGTAAACATATGAACGACCCGTCTTCAATGTATATTATAATATAAGTGGACTACTTTCTTTCTCGGTTAGTATTGTGACACAATATGTTTGTATATACTCTCATGGTGGCTAACCACTCGATGCGCTTCTAAGTGTCCAGTTAGGGTTGTAGTGTACAGTTTCATGTGCAGAATGCTGTAATATGTCTCACTTTGAAGCTCTCATTGTTTTTGTAGAGCTCTTTGGATCCGTTCTCTCGACATGTCATTTCTCCTGAGGGGGGGTTTTTAAAGATGTTAAAAAGTGGAGTCGACAAGACGACCGGAGAACTTTGGTGAAGAAATAGCCTCGTATTGTCCAGTCTTTTTGGAGGAACTTGAATGTTGGGCGCTAGGTGTACGCAGTCAATGGCCCCCTAGGCCCTGTTAATGAGTAACTCAATGCTATACTTGTAAAGAGGCTCTTCCATAGGAAGAAGAAGTATGTAGATAGATGCTTAGCTCTGCTTTTTGGCCTCGTGAGCTCCCCTCACGGAACCACACTGTCACTTCTGTCACCACTGTTGGATTAGCTAGGAGTAGATTATTTTATGTTAATCTCCAAAGTACTGTCATAACCGAAGGAAACATGTTTCTGTTCTCATGGTAAACAGCATGGCATGAAGTTATTGAATAATTGTTTTGTAAATAAAAGTTTGCGTTACTAAAAGCTGCTTATTAAGTCATCGATTTTAACGATTTTAACGGGGCTCCATCCTAGCAGAATGTTGCTGGTTCTGATGAAGCATTGTTTTGTATTTCATTCAGATGGACGTAGTCTTAAAATTGTTGCTCCTTTGTTTTCAGTGTGTAATCTATAGTGAAAATGACCATAAAGCAAGTTGCATTTGTAACAAAACTATCCTGTGTTGTTTCTTTCACTTGGTGGCGTATGCAGTCCTCAAATATCATCATTCAATTTGCCTATGAGGAGTCGTTTATGATGTTTGATCTGAACTTATCATAATACGTTTGTCTTTTACATCTTCATAGACAGTCAGTTGGTTTCATTCGTTAATGCTGTTAAATGTTCTTTTTTTTTTTTATGTAAATAGGCTAAAGTAATTTGCAATGTATAACTTACACAGTAGATACTTTTGAGTAATTGACACACAAACATAACATTTTCTAAACTTTATTTAAAAAAAAGTACAAATATATCGAAAGGACCAACAATATATGTATTTTGAAAGTTATGTTCATTTATAATCTATATTATAGCAAAATCATTTAATCTAAGGAAATAGTTGTTTTGTTATATTTTACAAGAAATCTTGTGCTTCACAATCTGATTAGGCTGATAAAATACAGCTATACTTTCACAAGGGCATTAAACACTGAAATATGTACTTTCACGATTCAAGTTTCAACCTCATAATCTCAGAATGAGGTGCTCAAAATTAAGGACACCTCTTATCTCATTGCAGTCCACTATCTGTGTAGGCTCACATTTACACCTCATGAAACAGTTATCTCTTCTTCTGAGTCCGAAAAGTCAGAGTGCTTGCTAGAGTTGGACGGGGAGGACAGGTGAAGAAGGTGATGATGATGGTGGTGGTGGTGGTGGTGGTCGTGACAACGTTGAGACTCCGTACTGGTCAAGAGTTCCTGTGGTTTGGCTGGAGAGTGGCAGACTCTCCCGTGACTGCCTGTGTGCTGTCTGAACGGCTGCTCCACTGTCTCCACGGTCTCCTCCCCGTCATAGCAGGTGTGCACCTTCCCCACGTCGCTGAGGTCCGGGTGGGGGTTCAGCTTGGTCGGTAACGTCTGCTCCCTGCAGCCGCCAGATGACAGCAGCTCGCGCTCTTTGGAATTCCGCCACTTCATCCGACGGTTCTGGAACCAAATCTTAACCTATGGGAGAGAGAGAGAGAAACATAGCCTGTGAGATATGGAGATGTTCAATATTTAATTTCAGACTTTCAGATTTCAACTGTAAATATCAGCACTGGAAGAAATGTGTCTAGGTTGTAGAGCTCAAATTCATAAAAACAATTAAATAAATTGCGCTTACCTGTGAGTCCTTGAGGCCAAGTTTGGCTGCGAGTTTCTTCCTGTCAGGCTTGCTGATATATTTCTGCTTTTGAAACATCTTTTCCAGAGATTTCCTCTGGACATCTGAGAACACTGCCCGGCGCAGCATTCCTCTTCTGGGCTTCCCCCTGGCGGCTAGCGGCCATGAAAAGGTTCCGGGAATGGGAACCACCGATGAAGATGCTGGAGATGAAGAAAAAGAAGATTAACATCACTGAAGTAGTATTAGGAATGAGATAATTTAAAGTCTGGGTGTGAGTATAAAGCTGGGCAGGCAAATGGGCAACATCCATTGTCTCCTAAGGCCGAGTGTTTGAATTGGGGAAGTCTATTAACAGTGACAGGTTGTTTTGTCCCTCTGTTTCTAATCTCAGTCCGAGCCAGTGAATTGGCAAGAAGCAGCCAATTAGCACAAAGCTTGGTTCTCTTAGCATTGGTATGGTAAAAAGGCAGGCTATCCATTTCCAAAGTTCCTCTGGCAGATAGAGAGCCTAATGAAGCGTGAATAGTAATTGTGTAGTAATGAACTCAGAGAAAAATGGCCCAAAGACATGGCACGAAAGCCATATATTTTACTAGCAGAAAAGAGTTTTACTGTCTCAAGCTGAACACAAGTGCAGGCCAACACTATTCTAGAGATACTTCCAGACTCAAGCAACGCTGTTGCCAAACACAAAAACCAGTACAACTAATCTGTTTCATTTGAAAACTGAATATGTTAACACCTGTCAACATCTTTAAAGTAATGTTTTTTTTTTTAAGTTTTATTAATAATAGCCTATAATTTCAAGTCCATGTAATTTTAAAGATAAATTATGTTAATGGAACACCAGTGATTTTATTTTATTTGCATGACTCACATACTGGCTTCTTTCATTGTTCATAAAACCCAAGATTTTGCAGACAACACCCACTATCCATAAACATGCATAACTCTGTATGTGGTCTTGTGAGAATATTCAAAATAGTGAATAGGTCCTAATGGGGAATTAGTCCATGACTGGTAAATGCCGATCAGCAGTATAGGGAAGTCAAGGCCCGGGTGTGTGTGTGGCAGCCCAGGGGGAGCTGGCGGATTGGTCACGGTGCTGAAGCTTTGTTAGCTGGTAGAGGCTAAGTGAACTGGCTCGGTGGGAAAAATACGCCATGAAGAGACGGCAACAGCCTCTCTTGTGGGAAGGGATCCGCCTCAAATTTAGACCATGACAATTCCGGCTAATTTGTAGATTAGCGGGACCGGTGCAAATGTCAGCAGTCACTGCTTCTGCTAAATAGGGCATCAAATTGGAGAAAGACCTTATTCTAAAGACCGCTTTTGCCTGAGAAACCTAAAACCTCTGCAATCTGTCACCAACTTTACCTGGAAAATATGTAGTTCTAGCGAAGGGATGAAATGATCCGTCGAAATATGGAAAAGGGAACGTCTTTGAGTGAAGGGCGTGAATTGCATGTGGAGAAGAATCTGGAAGAAACAAAAAATAAAATATGTTGAAAAATACAATAAAAAGTTAAAGACTCCCAGGGCCCCAATTGTCCAGAAATATAATAATAAATAATATTGATAATTTTTGGGTTTGCTTACATTTCCGTGCGTATTGACGACTGCTTTGGTGCCAATGGGCACTCTAGGCCAACATAGCAATAGCAAATAGAAATTCTTACAATGGAATTATTGTTATAGAAAACATATAAGCCTAACAAATTGTGTCCCATAATACTGGGGAATTAAATTAGGGTAGATAAATAGTTTATGGTACTGTTTGTTCAATTAAGGAAATGTTAAGATGCCATTTCGTTCACCCTGGTTCACTGTTGATGTTCATAAGCCAAATAAGCTTCCAAACTCGCTCGAAAACTGTATGTTAGCCTCTCTTTAAATACACTAACAATTAATGGAATAATAGCAATAAGCCTAGCTAATTGTTATCATTATTAATACTAGTCGTGAAATTGTTTGTATTCTGCATTTGTTGAGGTTATAGGCCTATGTGGTAGCCTTGAAACTTCTTGTCGAAGTCTTACCATTTCTTGCGGACGGCGCTAGGATGGCATTAACTCCAAACTTAAGAAAGGTAGGGTTGGAATTCATGGCAATGGAGGTCTGTGGAGACCCACTTCTTGTATGCTGAACTGAGGTGCAGATGACAGCCCGCTCGGGGCGGTTGCTGGTCATCGTGGTGGTCCCTGTAGCAGGAGGGGACATGCTGGGGCTGGGCGAGGGGACCATCCGATGCAAGTAGCTGCCTGGTCGACTGATGCGCAACAGGTCCTCCACTAAGAAGCTGGAATGGGCGGCAAATGTCTGCAGGGACTGGGGTATAGAAAGGGTCGCCGGGGGCCGAAGTAAACCCGAGTACAGAGCCGGGGGAGCAATTGCACTGGGGAACATCATAGCTGTTCCGGAGCGATTAACAAAATAATAAAGATCCCTATAGCTGTCTCTATTTCTCTGTTTCTCTCGCTGTTGGCCAATTCGAGTAAAGATCCAAGTGGAAAGACACAGCTCGTCTCTCTCTTTGGGGGCAAGGTTTTATACCGCTTCCGTAATCAAAGCCCTCTCCAAACTGACAGCCCAAACAATGAAGTTGAACCAAATTCTCCACGTGAGGCTCTTACAAAAATACTCTTGAGATTTGCGATTGGTCCAAAGAAGGAATGATTTGACGGAAGTTCATAAGAGTTTGAGGACAATGCAGGTGTAAAATATGATTTAGTTTGAAACAGGAACATTTTACAGTTGGCCTAATATATTAAGCGTTAGCACAATATTCATGGGGTAGACTAACACCAACAACTAAAGTTTCGTATAACTATAATTAAAGGCTATTTAGCCTTACTCATAAAGTTAGTTTAAAATGAAGTAACGTATGGGTCTAATTCATATCTACATTGACAACATTGTAAGTTAGGTGTAGGCTAGTTGTATAACGTGATGCTATTATTATTATTATTATTATTATTATTATTATTATTATTATTATTATTATTATTATTATTATTATTATTATTAGTGATATTATTATTATTATTATTATTATTATTGTGTTGTTGTTGTTGCTGCTGCTCTTTGGGCTTGTTGTTATTATTGTTGTTTTAAAAGGTTTAATAAACTCCATCATGTTCTTTTCTTTTACCGTTCACAGCAAAACTTTGAATATGTCCTCTTCCTGAAATACTTACACCAATATCGCGAGTTAAAAATTATATAAATAGTTATATGAAAACAATAAAAAAAAAATTAAAAAGTAAAAATAATTTTAAAAAAACTATTGGCCTATATATCGTGTATTATCTATATGTCCTGGTTGCTTATAGCTTACTAGCTTTTAAAGGCTGACAGAAACATTAAAAATGTCTGTTTTTTAATTAGACTACTTTAATTTCCAAAATCACTACCATATTCACAAAGATATTAATATCCTATCTGTACATGTGATACATCTTTTTTTTGTATCACAAGTTGTTATGTTCTGAAAGTAAAAAAGCTAAATGCATTGTCCATATGGGGCTATAGGTCATTAGACACACCTCACGCTGGGCAACACGTGGGACCTACTTTATTATAGCTTGCCAAAGCCAAAGCGTTTTAAGGATGGCTTGCAAACCACAGGAGAAGAATCACCAACGCCCATTGATGGACTACGTTATAAAAGAGATGAGAAAAACGGAACAAAAGAGTAGCTTTGAGGAAGATTCTATTTGGAAGATCTTTTCTGTCTGATGGTCTCGAGAGGTGAATCCCGAGGCCGCGCGTTAAGACCTGTGACTAAAGGCGTTTGACCGGCACACACGCACACACACATACAGACATACAGACGCACTGGCACAAACGCACGCACGCTCACACATGCAAACACACATTCACCTCACCCCCTCACACACACACACACACACACACACACACACTTTCTGTCTGTAGGCCTATTGTTCTCCTTGAACCATTCAACTTGGAGGTGGTTACCTTCACATTTTTCTTTAGTCAATGCTTTGAAAGTGAAGTGTATGGCGAAAGCAGCGTGTGTCCTCATAAAGTGATGCCACCACAGAAGGTATGCTAAAGCTGCGTGAAATTATGCGATACGGCACGCATTGCACAGGTCGCAATCGCTGAAACGCATCGGACTGATTTAAGTACCAGGATTGTTTTCTTAAAACATGATATACTTAGTTTGTTTATGGCTCTTTCAGAAAAAAATCATATAAATAGGTTAAAATCATATAAATAGGTTAAACTGAATTTAGAAGATATTATCTGAATATATGTACATGTAATATGTTGTTTCTACCATAATTAAATAAACAAGATGGTTTATTTTTGGGTACATACTTTTTTTACATATTTTTGGGTACATACTTACAAAAACAAGTATGACCTAAAAGTTATTCGTCGTCCTGCATTAACACACCTTCCACGCTACCTTCCTATTCGCAAACCATCTTATTCCACAAGAAAATCCCCCTTTTGTAAAATCTAGCAGATGGTTGTCAGGAAATATAGCTTAAGCTCTTACGACCGAAACTAATTTTCGGCTAACTCTAGTGAATTGTTTTTTCTTTACCAAACAGAGGGAAAACAGCTGGTCGTTCGATGAATCAGAATGTTTAATTAGTTTAATTTAATCAGTCTTTAATTCACATTAGGTGGACAATATATAAGCCATCACTAACCTCTCCGAGGCTAAATATACCAAAGGATTATTTTCTTGGACAAGGATAGGTTTACCTTTTTTTTTTTTATTATTGTCTACAATTTGCCTTATACCAATAGGCCTACAGACAAGATAGACAACAGCAGCTTTTTTATTATTATATCACATTGTTAAATATTTTAGTATTTGCTTTATGAATATATAATTAAAAAACTTGTTTCAACAACAAAGTTGTATTGGAGACGAAACCATGCAACAGGTGGCTGTACTCTTACTCTTTCACTACCTTTCGACCAAAAGGTGCAGGGTCATGCTTTGGTACCTTTGTCAGCAAAGTGGAAAAGGGATAAATTTTTAATACAATTGAAAAAGTCTGTTAATCAATGCAATTGTTTAGGTATGTAAACAATTATTCGAGTCCCCCCATATTGCTTTGAACTTATAAACCTGTAACTGCAAACTTGTGTGAGAGAGTCCTGGACATTTCAATTCCTGTGCCCCAAAGCTGTACTGAGGCAATTAGGCCGTGATACCAACATGTATGGGAAACACCCGCCTCAATATGGCCTTTGTGGCGATCCCTGATTACCCCAAACAACAGTTTCAATTCAAAGCATTGCTCTGTGTTCTGCCCATGAAGATAGATAGGCAATCATGAGGCAAAGAACAGTGAGAGGGCAGAAAGAGCGCATAGAGCTCTCATTAGTCCTAGATTGGTCACGCCGGCTCAGGGGACACATCAGTGTAGTACAATCTATACCATTCTACTTCTAATCTCATTTTGGTCTCATGAGGTTTCCCAGCTCCAGTTTGAGTCTAAAGCACCTGGCAGGTTGTTTAGAGGGAGTCGTGTAAATGGCTGTGGTTAAAAATGGGCCCCGTCAAACAACAGAAGCTGAGCTTGGCGTGGCACAAAGGGCCCGAAAAAAAAAAGGGGGAAACTTTGTGGTTGTCAAGACAGGTTTAAATGAGAGGCCGGCGGCTAACAGGCCATCAATGCAGCAAAGGAGTGACCCCTTGGTCAAGCTAACCTGCGGCATTCTCACAGTGCAGCCGGGGAACCTTCCCTCAAAAAGACACGGCATTCCAAAGGAGGCCAAAAGAGTGGCTCTGTAGAGTCAAACGAGAGAGAGAGAGAGAGAGAGAGAGAGAGAGATAGAGAGAGATAGAGAGAGAGAGTCCCTTTTCTCCAAACCTTAAGAGCCCATAGTATTATATCTGCAGGGCTGTGTTGAGCACCGAGAGTTTGGGCTGGTCGGGCCACAGTCTGCAGCTTTGTTTCAGCTCTAGCTCCGGGGACCGAGGGCCGAGGGAAGCACTCCGTCCAAAGGCCCCCATTGAGGCGTGCTGACGGGTGGAGGGTGAGGTTTGGCGGTGGCAGAGGGCTCGCTTGTGTACCGAGAAGGAGGGGCTCGGCTTGTTCCCCAGCCACATGAATACAGGGACGCCAGCACCAATAGCTGGCTGGTATTGATGCGGCGCGGCCGGATAATCGGATTGAAAGCCAGCCATGGTATTTATGTCAGTTCGCGTCTCGTCAGAGCCATAATAAGCATGGCCACGGCGTGGGGAGAGAAAAGCCCAAGCCTCATTAAATTCAAATATAATTCTCACTCAAACCGTTTTAGCCATTGATATATTTGCATAACAGCAAAAGGGCCATTTGCCTTTTCAGTAGGTGTGTATGAGTGTGTGCGAGTAAGTGTGTGTGTGTATGTGTGTGTGTGTGTGGGTGTGAAAGAGTGGGGTTTTTCTTGGCCCTTAGGAGCGGTGTTGTAATTGGAAATGTATAGTTTGTACGCATGCCTTTACAGGCAGCCGTTCTCACAAGGATCAGCAAAAAGGAGAGAGAGAGAGAGAGAGAGAGAGAGAGAGAGAGAGAGAGAGAGAGAGAGAGAGGGATGGAAACCTTACACACACACACTAGGATTATCTAACGAGGGCCTTTGCTAAAGAGCATCAATGTCGGACAAATACAAAGCAACAGGTCTCGAACACTGTAGTACCCCAATAGTGATGTGACCTGTCAGATATTATTGTACCATTGTGACCATTCTATTCTATTCTATTTATTCTATTCTATTTATTCTATTCTATTCTATTCTATTCTATTATATTCTATTCTATACTATTCTTTATTTTGAGCAAACCACATGCATGCAAATCTTGTTTTCTACTCCTTTTATTGACTGGGGCTTAGTTACGTTAAAAAGAAGAAAGAAAAATTATAATTGTATCATGCAGAGATTGCAGCCATACGTATACACATGTAGAGTTTCGCTGTCAGCTCCAGTCTGCTGCCCAGGCTTCAGCCCTCACGCCCCTCATACCCATCCACCCATCAAAAGAGGCACTGATCTCCAACACCACATTGTCTGCCCGTCTACAATGATTTCTCCGTCTGTGTGCGTCCAGAATTTCTTTGAACCTGAGACCTCCAGCCCCGAGTCCACCCAGGAGTAATCCACGGGCCAAACATTTAAATCCAACCCCCGTCCTCCTCCCTGCAAACCCCTCCCTCCAGCCATCCGTCAAACACTCTCATTTCCCTCCCCTATCAAGTGTAGAGCAGAATGGGGTGGAGGTGGTGATGAGAGAAGGGGGAGGGAAAGAGAGAAGTGGTGTTGATATCAGCAGGTCAGATGTGAGATTAATCCTAATCTGCTTTACGAGCAAGAGGAAGGAGGGGGCAGAGAAAGGGATAGGGGGACGAAGTGAAGAGGGGGAAAGGGGAGACGTAGCAGCAGCGCCAACAGGGGTACTGGCAAAAAAGTCTCAACCTCACACACACACACACACACACACCGCACACACACACACATCCCGTCAATGTCTGATGTCAAGCTGTTCTCCTGGCTGGTGTGCTTGTCTACAGAATCAAAGGTGTAATAAGGGGTTTGATGTGGTCGCCCGCTGAAGGCTATTGTTGTCTGAGCACCACAGCGCAGGAAGCCATAATCCGTCGGAAATTAACTTCAGTAAGCTATCATTTCACCATATGCTGCTGTTCCACTCCTCCCTGCGATTTCACCTTTTTTTTTCTTTCGGCCTCAGCTTTGAATGGGAATATTATGACATTAGGTACCGAACCAGGAGATCCTGGTAATGTTACACATGGACAAGATGTATCAATAGCGGCCAGGACACTGCCTGAGAAAACCCTGATTATGCCAGGTCCTACTGAGTCCCAGCTTCTACAAAAAAATAACCTGTTCCACATTAGGATTTCAAACATCATTATTTCATTTTTTATCTACAAATATGCATGTGTTTTTTTTCTCTCTGGACTAATGTGTGTCTATTAGCATCAGTAATAAAGAATAATTAGAAAATAGGGATTGGGGTTTGACACGCTTTCAGGTAAAATGGGCAGTTACCTTTGGTGGTAGCTTTCCATGTGAAGTATCTCTCTTTTCAGCCAAACATTTTAACAATCTTATTTGTCATTGTACTGTCTAGATCTGTGTCTGTATGAATTCTCCTCCTTTGGTCTATTGGCATTAATAGTACACATGCACTTTAGAAATAAACAATATGCAATGGCGTGCAAGGTTGCCCCATTATATGCAACATTCTAGCAAACGTGTTGATCAGTATACTGTTTTTGTCAGTTGAAGTCACACCCAGAGACAGAGGAAGGAAGTTCACTAGCAGAGGCTTTCATAAGGGTGAGTTTTGGGTCAAACCCAGTCAGGAGGGAAGACGGCAACGATGGGCTACCTGATATTTCTGGCCGGCTGCCTTACTCAGTATGAACGTTCTACCTTTGGCCTGGCACACTGGTCAATTCCATATCTGTGGCATTTTTAACACACTTTTATTTTCAAACTACACAGGATACAGTATTATAAAATGCATTATACCATAATCTAAGGTGAACACTATTTCAATATTTAGAATGTATTTGGTTTGAGAGCAGATGTGTCATTTGGGGTTTCTCAAGTGGGCACTTTCCATACAGCATGTTTCGTTAAATTGAGCCCACGACACCTCCAGAAGGCTTAACAGTGACCATTGTTTCAGGTTTTTGACACGATGTTCTTTGTTGTACCCATACTGTATCCTTCCTTTTTTAGCCACAGCCATTAGCTACTTCTCTCTGCTATATCTACCAAAGCTTTTAAGCTCTTGTGCAATTTTTTGCTGCATATCCCTATATCCTGATATAGTTTAGTTGTTGATATTGCCACAAATTCACGGCATCTGACTTTCACAGGACACACCTTTGTTCTCCAGCCTCGTTCTTCTCAGCTGCTAATTTGCAGAGTTTATTTCTTATGCCTTGTCTTTCGCTGCTTTAAATGGAACTATCAGCTCTACAAAGTACACAGTTTTCTGTGTTGGGCCGCCATAATAAGTCTGTTCTCAAGGTGGTTGTTGTGATTTCTGATGGGATTCAACTCCATTTTTGGCGTCTGACAGCACATCTTATCACAAGCTTTTCTCAGCTGCCCTGAGCTTTGTGTTGGCCTACATGCCTTCCTTCCTTGAAATTGAAATCAACCAGCTTTGCCTCTCAATGTGTTGTTAATGGTCTAATAGACTCATTATTGATAGATTCCTGTACTTTTCAGACTAATCTGTACTTTCCCAATTCACCCATCAACCCTGTTTGACTCGTGAGACAGTTTACTTAAGTTTATTTAGACCATCTCTGTTTTCCTGTGCCAAAGACAAATCCCCCCCACCCATGTTGTACTTGTTCTACCATTTCTGTATGGTGAAGGGCTGCTTTTACTATTGCGGATGCTGCTTTTCTTACCTTGCTTTCTCAGGATTCTGTAAGTGTCATTCCTAATCTAGATTTAGAGCACTTAAATTCCCCCCATAGAGAGCCAGGCTACTAAAACATTGTGGCACCTCTAACCATTTTGTAGTTCAAAAGCTTCTTTCTAGCTATTAAACTTTAGTGATGGGTATATTATACAGCGTCATTGGCCACATCAGCCGGGGTAGATGTTCAAACGTCAGGCATTATATCTTATATTTTAACCAGGTTTATAATTGCATTTGGTTCCTAAAAAAACTCAAATGCAGTCCACAACCGATTGCATGGCATAGACTCAATTGAGTTTGCCAAATCCTTATTTCTCACATTTTACCAATTGAATTTGGGCAATGGTGCCAAATCATGCTAGTGTGCTCTAGACCGATCTCACGTTTATTTAGACATTAAGCATGCAAATTGGTATGAACTCGCTAATGTCACTACAATATTTCTCTTTGGAACCAAGCACTCCATTGGCTAGACGCCACAATCTGGGAATTCTTGGCTTTTCCCACGCTACAGCTTCAGTAGTTTCCAAAGGAAACGTAAAATGTCAGTTTCATTTTTGTACCATGTGTTAGATACTCCATCAGGTCCTGGCGCCAAGGCTGATCTTGCACATCTAACTGCATTTTCCACCTTTCCATTTTGGAGGGCTGGTGTTCATTTGCTCCACTGGTTCCTCATTTAGTGGAACGTCAGGGGGACTTGGGAATGGCTCGTACATTATGTCATATGTGTGAGCTTTCTTTAGGTGCTTCTCCACTTCCTGTTTGGTTGCATTCCACCCTTTGCTTTGTTGAACAAGGACTTAGCAGACTTAGCTGTCTTTGAAAGATGTATTCCTTGCTCGTTCTTTCTTTATTCGTTTTCTCCATAGGTTCTTGGCTCTCCTCGGTCCATCCATCCATCCATCCATTTTCCGCTGCTTATCCGGGGCCGGGTCGCGGTGGCAGCAGGCTCAGCAGGGAATTCCATCCGTCCCTATCCCCAGCAACGCTTTCCAGATCCTCCTGGAGGATCCCGAGGCGTTCCCAGGCCAGAC
>JAVQIZ010148081.1:0-16665 GCA_036023535.2 Galaxias brevipinnis | reverse complement strand
AGAGAGAGCTACCTGCAGAGCACATCCTCTGGCCACAGCCTCGTCAGAGTTCAGAGTGGTACTGAGCTCCTTCCCAAAGAACCTGCAGATCCTCTCTTTGACCGAGGGGATCCTGGACGCCCCCCCCACTATCTCCACAGCGTAGAGCTCTTCTTTCTTCAGCTCTGCACAGAGGGACACGGGAGGCACAGCCATCACACCTCTGAGGTGTTCACTTTCACACAGTAACAGTGAATAGAGGTGGTCGATACATTATTTCTCTGAGGACTGCGATAGCTCCTGGTTTTTAGTGGGAGTGTTTTTCAACATGCATTTGGGGACTTGGCTTGACTGTAATACGGTATGGAAAGTTTTTAAAGAAGGCAAAAGACATTATGTTCTTAGACAAGTCAACACATAAGTCCGTTCTGTGTGTGTGCGCGTGTGTGTGTGTGAGGGAGAGACACGACGAAAAAAGCCAGAGGGAATGCTGGTGCTGCCATGGAGACTCACTTGTTTGTTCCATGACGCTGCGCAGGGGACCCTCCACTTTGGCCAGCAGCCCCACACACATCTCCTCAAACTGGCCCCTGGAAAGGTCCCGTCACCCAGTGAAAATAGACACACACACACACACACACACACACACTGGTCATGATGAAAACACTTCCTGACACATGGTGGACTTAAAGGGCTCATGTCCACAGCTAAAGCAGGGAGCACTATTCCTATTGGACAGGTCAGTAGCCTAGGCAACGTGATATGTAATCAACCTCTATCAGGTACAACAATATCCACGTTAAGGCAGGAATACTAATAATTATGGCGTGACAAAAGAGCGGCTTTAAGAGTGAGTTAGCAACGGTGTTATTAGTCAGAGTGCTGGGGTATCACCTGTTGAGTTTCCCAGTGACGTCAATGTCATTCATGAAGCACTCGATGTTGAGTGGCAGGTCGGAGGAGTTGGCGCTCATGAGCTTCTTCAGCTTCTCACACTCCTGCTGGAGCCGTACCAGGGCTCTGGGCCTGGACCTCACGTCCAGCTTGTACCTCTTACTGAAGTCATCACAGAAGTGACTCACAAGCACGTCGTCAAAGTCTTTCCCGCCCAGCTCCGGATCCGACGCCGTGGCCAGGATCTGAGAGGGAGACATTCCATTCAGGCCCGGGAAAAAACATCAAGGGTTTTACGGCCGAGGGGGACAAACTGAACGAACCCATACATTGTACTGATGAAGTGTCTCACCTAGCCCAGTCGTCTAACTTACTTTAAGCTTGCCCTTGTTGAAGGCACAGACGAACACCTGGTACCCAGAGTGTCCCAAGTCAACAAAGACCACGGTCCTGGGCTTCTCCTCAGGAGCAGGCAGGTCCTGCTTATAGATTCCATAGGCCAACGTCACTGAAACACATTGAGGAGCAGGGCCACGGTCAGTGTGAACGGACAGGATTAGCATCCTGAGTTCAACGTTCGGGAATGCAGCCATGCCCACGGGGCTTGTGGCAGCTTGCTAGCATTCTCACCGAAATCATTTCCCACAGAACAAGTTGACTGCTCTGATCTGAGACCAGACATAAATGAAATGTTTGTAGTTTGATAGCATGACATTAACCTAAAATGTATCCACCATAGCATAAGCTCCAGTGAAGGATATGCTTTTTTCGTTGTGATATGAATGAGTTAGTTGTAAATGAGTAATACCGGCTGTGGTGTCATTCATTAGACGTAAGCAGTTGAGACCAGCAATCTGAGCTGCATCCATGACAGACCTTCTCTCAGAGTCCGTGAAGTAGCTGGGAACCTGGCAGAAACAGCACAGCCATGTTAACCACAGGACAGCCATGTTAACTACACGACAACCATGTTCACAAAAGCCAACGTTGGCTATGAACAGGACAGTCATGTTAACAACACTAGGAGGCTGTTGGCTAGGAGGCAGTACCACAACAAATACTAAGTAACAAACCAAAAGGTTTCAGAATGGGACTAAGTAATACGTCATCAGCACATTGGTCAGAAGAAGTGTGTGTGTGTGTGTGTGTGTGTGTGTGAGATTGGTGGCAGCACTTACAGAGATGACACAGTCCCCGACTGGTTTCTTCAATGCCTGCTCTGCAGTCTCCTTTAGCTTGGTCAGCAGCATGGCACTGACCTGCTCAATACTAAACACCTTCTCCTCCTCCAAGTACATCACCTAGAACCAGAAAGCCACCAGCCTTCACCATCATCCTCATCATCAGACCTTCAAAGAAAACATTCTACTATTGTGGCATGATGCCAATGTCTGTAGATCTACATGGTACATTCAGCAACAGTAAAATCAACCGTTTTGAAATGGGAGTATGGTAATGTTTTTTGCCGAAGTGTCCGCTACCTTGATACCCGTGGTCCCGGCAGGTGTCTGTGCCAGGTCATAGACTACCTTGGCTTTAGCGGACTGGACGTACGGGTCCGACAAGGCCCGGCCATGGAAACGCTTGAAGCCTTGCACAGTGTTCTTACAGTTTGTCACAATCTTTCAAAAAGGACGGGAAAAGAACATGTTACTGGAAGGACAATCGATGATGCCATTACAACGGTATTTTCAACATACAGTATATATGAAAAAAATAGGACGATGGATAATGAAGGAGAAGATGGTGCAGGACTTTCTTATTGTTATCATTATCACCTGAGTTTTGGCTGCAGCTCCGATTGAACGATTTCTGGGCCCGAAGGACACAAATGATCTGTGTGTGCGAGAGAGAGAGAGAGAGAGTGCGAGAGAGAAATAAAGAAAGGCTTTACAATCCACTGACTGCTATGCCTTTCTCACAGCGAGTCTAATCTCTAAAACAAGGCTATGTATTACGCTACAATCAAAAAGTGCAACCAGGGATCCAGACGTACAACAAGTTACATTACATTCATTTAGCAGACGCTTTTATCCACAGCGACTTACAAAACATAGTGCTTTCAACAAGAAAAGGTAAAAAAACTAAAACACAAGCCAGGTAGATAAGATAGGTGCATCCTCGACCTAATCACCTAGATAAGAGCTAAGCAAGTGCTATATTAAACATCAGGATACAAAACAGAACTATCGCAAACCTAATACAAACAATTCCTTAGTAAAAACAATTCCTTAGTGTATCAGGTATAGGTGCAAGTCAGATGAAACATGTTACATATAAAAACCAAAATGGAGTCAAAACAAGTGAGCGTTTAAGATCCGACAGAAAGTGTACAAAGACGTTGTGGTCCTAATGTTCGTGGGGAGGTCATTCCACCACTGAGGGACAAGGACAGAGAAATGTTATGACCGTAGTGCCAGGCTGCCCTTTCCACGGAGTGAGGGGGCAACAAGGCGACATCTGGCAGCACAGTGGTTGGGACGGGGTGTAAGGTCTGAGCATTGACTGTAGGTAAGAGGGTGAAAACCAATCCACCAACAATCTGTCCACTGCCACAAAAAATCATTATTGGCGGCATCTCTTACTCAGCTACAGTAGGTCAAGGTGTAAAAAAAAAAAAAATTGGTCCTGAGTTTATGAAAATAAACGATGCACAGGCTCTTGGGGATGATCAATAACAAATACTATTTGGACTATTCAATTGCTAAACAACAAATGTACAAATGTATCCATGTCAGAAAAATAGTTGACTTGATATCCACAGCCAGTTTTTTGAAAATGTTGTTTTCATTCATAGGATCAATGGTTGATCTCTGCAATATATTACATTATATTTTCATGTCCCAAATGGAAAAAAATGGCTAAAATGCAACCATTGGGCCATATATATTTTTCATATGCTATTTAATTACGTGACACTGGTGACAGTAGGTCAATTCCTGAAGGAAATTGCTAGAATATTCTACTACAATCGAAGGATGTCGTTATATGTGACGTCACATTTTAAGAGACGCGCGTTTTGTACTCCGGGTTTGTCAGCATGGACGGACACACATAAGAGAAAATAGCCAATGGACTAATTTAGCTAAACTGCAAACCCCCGCCCGCTTAAATAAACCTACACAGCAAAACATGCACGCCTGAAGAGCCAAACCGAAGTGTCAAAGTCAGTTCAACAGTATGAGCGAACGAAATGTTCTTTAGCGTTAGTGTTCAAGATAGAAACATATGAAGAAGCAATGATAACCTAGCCTGCTCATGGTTACGTTTTTATGCTCACAGTGCGGTGGTTTACGGTGTGACTGAAAATTCAGACACCCGCAGCCAGCAACGTTTTTTTAATTCACGTGCACTAGGTAGCGAGCTAGCTAACGACGTAGCGTCTAGCATAGCAACTGACAAGACAGCACACCAAGTTAGTTGGCCAACCTTGGCTTATCAATGTCGCACCAAACTTCATATGGTTTATAAAGAACAAATACATGTTTTAATTGACAATGGTTAAAGCCAGCTTGTGAGACTGCAAATATTAAACCTCACTTACGGTGTACATCGATCGCTGTATTCGTTTGCAACCGTCTCAATCCCTCCTGCTCTGGCTACAGCCACATAGCAGCTCTGAAAGCCCAAGTCAAACCCCACCACTGACATCTCCGCTGCACTACTTTACCTTGGCTACTACTGAAATAAAATAAAGTGAAAATATCTGTATTTTCAATATAACAAGATGTGAAATTCCGTGGAATAAATCAGGCCGAAAGTGTTAGCTAGTAGATTGGCTACAGTATCTATTCATAATGCACTGCAGCTAACGTTAGACACCGGTATCTGCTGCTCTGCTACTCAGAATTGCAGGCAGATGTAAGGTGGTTCGGCGTAGTCATCGAACTTCATCGCGAGATTCCCTAGTTCTAGATTGGTCTAGACAGTTCTACTCGCAAATCGAACAAAGCTTTACAATTACGGGCGATTGGAGTACTATGGGGCGCCTAAATCAACCAGTGAATATAGACTACATATTATTATCAAGTTTAATTGGGTATTCTTTAGTTTGTGCTCTGGAAAAAGTAATTCCTATTACTTATTTTTTTTAATTTCCGACCAGATTATAGATTTTCTAATTATATTTATATACAACAAATATTAGAGGTTGTAATGTTTTTTAAGCATTTCTATAGTAGGGCCTACTTCTACTTCCAAAGTACTTTTTTAAAGTGCTTTTTTTTTGTTTAGAAGTATGCAGAAATATATCGATAAAAAAGATTGAGACAAACGTAGATAATGTCATAGACCACATAGTGTCACAGTATATGTATGTTTTATTTAAAATCTCTTTACACATTTTGTTGTGTATCATAGGTACCAGGCGATTAATTAGGTACTTTGATTAGGCTATTAATTAGGCTACTTTTGGAAGCATTCCGTGTAGGATAAGAGAAAGAATCTGAACGGATTGTCCCAGTTCGGACGGTTTGCTCAAATTTGTATAAGGCACTACAGCCAACTAGGACGGGTTCACTGCTGCCCCCTGCAGGCTGGTTAATTTATGCTATGTTCTTACCCATTTTGCATGTCTAGACTCTAAAGTATCCGTTCGAGTCCGACCTCTCTGGTATCATCGTGGTCGCACCATCACGAAAACCATGCATTGAGAAAAGCTGTATTTACGAAGTTATCGTGCCCGATACTCTTGATAAATGTTTTTTTTCACAATTCGGTCCTCCAACGCAGTAGAGGAGTGAGAGGAGTTGTGGATCAGATAACTTACTAACATAAAGACGTTACCATGCACGAAGAAGAGAAGTACATTTCAATCATGGCGACCCCCATGCACAGGCTGATTGCCCGGAGACAAGCGTAAGTTTTGTTTTGTTTATTTTACACGTTGTTGTTCTTTGAACACATTTTGTGATATCAAACCTGTATAGCCAACTTAAATTTATTTCAGGTGCAAGTTGTTGGACTCTAGCATGTGCGACGATGGCTCAACTTCAGTTAGCAATACACGTTACAAACAAGTACTTGGCGTGCCGTTAGCTAACGTTAGCTAAAGACTCGTAAGAAAATAGCAAAACATAGCCGAACTGTTGCACATTATTGAATGTCCCTCTTTCTTATGTGTAATCTAGTCTGATAGCTTCTGGATGACATTTGGATCATTCTTGTATCGTTCAACTATATTACATTACAGTAATTTAGTAGACCCGTTTATCCAAAGCGACTTACAATAGTGGTTTCAACATGAGACTGAAACCCCACAAATCATTGGGTAAGTGCCACGCAACCACCAGTCCAGTCTTCCAGATATGATTAGAGCGATGCAATTGCCACATTAAACGCCAGAATACACATCACTAACCTAATCGTCGGCTAAGAGAAATTCAAGAGGTTCAACTAAGGCAAAAAAAAATAGGACTAGGCCTACATTAAATGTAAAGCAGATGCAACTGCTCCATACTACATTTGAGAGCCGAAATGGACGGAAGGTGGGAAGATACTTTGCAGCCCTCACATTAGTGGGGGGGCTTTCCTCCACCTTTGGGGGACCAAGATGGAGAAAAGTTGTGACTGGGGTGACAAGGACTGAGGGCGACATGCTGGACCAGAGCTCAATGATCAGGATGGGGTATAGGGTTTGACCATCGACCGTATGTAGAAGGGTGCAGTTCCTGTCATAGCTCGATAGACTAAGACAAGTGACTTGAATTTGCCAGTGCCGTGTGTGGTGCAGAGGAGTGGAACTTGGGGAAGTTGAAGACCAGACGTGCTGCTTCGTTCTGGATGAGCTGAAGGAGTTCTGGATGAGCTGAAGGATGGTGCTCACAGTCGATCCAGTCAATAGGGAGTTGCAGTAGACCAGTCATGAGATAGCGAGGGCCTGGACTATGACCTGCGCTGCCTCTCTTGTAAGGATTGTATCCTCCAGATGTTGAGAATGAATCTGCAGGAGCTTGTTACTGCCGATATGTTAGCTGAGAATGACAACTGATCGTCCAAGGTGACCTCTAGATTATTGGCCGTACTTGACGAGGAGACCACAGCGTTATCAACGGTGATGGTTAGGTCTTGAAACTGACTCTATTTCCCAGGGATGACAAGAAGTTCTGTTTTGTGAACTAAAAACTTGTGTCTAAAAATAATGGAACCTTTAAGCATGTTGATTTGTTGTTGATTTTCACTGAAGGTAGCTTGGTGTTAATGCTTTCGTCCGTTTTAGTAAGGCATGCATGCTTTCATTTTATGCTGTTTCTTACAGGGAAGCAAACAAACAGAATGTGCGGTGCCAGAAGTGTTTGGAATATGGACACTGGACGTATGAGTGCTCGGGAAAGCATAAATACCTTCACAGACCATCAAGAACAGTTGAGATGAAAAAGAAAATGAAAGAGAATGAGAACAAACAGATCAACGTTACTGGGTAAGGTCACACTCACTGCTTCTTCCTTTGTTTGTTATGGTGGCAGTAGCCTTTCCTCCCAAGCTTATAGTGTAAACAGACACTAAAAACACATTTATATCTTAAATCCAATACATTTGCTTCAGTGTACAATATTTTGAGATGGGTAATTAACTGGCATTTCTTTTCATTTAAAAGAAGTGATAAGAGTGAGATTCAGATTTTGACACAGGTCACACCTTTTCCTCGTTGTGTGTATGTGTGTTTGGTTTTTTGTAAACAATTAATGAAAGGATACTGTGGTACCAAAACTAAAGAAAGCATTTGGTGAAACCAGGCTTTCTTGCAGATAACTTAGGCAAAATGTCTCTGTTGGACAGCATTCATTTCAAAATCCCATGCATACGGTCTATTTAATTTCTGTGTATGTTATTTCAACCACATTATTGTGTGTACTCAAATTTAAATGTATTTATGTATTTTTGTATTGCAGAACAGGAACAGAAAATTCCAACGAGAAGAAAACAAAGAAGAAAAAGTAAGTAACAAACAAACAAACAAACACAAACAAAAGTACTTTCTTTTATTTCAAGCTCAAGAATGTATTCACAAAATGAATTGCAGATGTGAACTATTTTATGCACACCCAGTCTGCACATCAGAGACCCTTCATGTGACTGTGTCATTTGGATGATCAATAGTTTGTATGCCTGAACAAAATATTGTGACTTCATACGATCAAAATAGAAAGCATCAATCGGCTTTTACTTCACCTTAAGCTGCGAAGTGGCAGTTCCTTTCTTTTCAATCATATACACATTATTCATAATGTAATTTAAGACATTTTGACTTTAGTGTTTAGGTTACCCATTTTACCAATTTATTCATTAAGCATCTAAGCAGTTCCTGCATTACAAACCAGTTATAATTCCTTAACAATAACAATCAGCATTTTTCATATCAATTAAAGTGTTACCCCTTCTTATAGTGCTCCACTTGTTCTGCTACAGACATGTGTACCGAATTTGTTGATAATGGATTTTTTTTTTTTTGACCATCACTGTTTACAGTTTTCTAATAGAATAATATTAACTAGTTGGTTTATTTTTTATTGTTTCTTTGTAATTCTGTCTTATTGTTTCCTTACTGGATTCAGTAAGACCAAGACACATCAAAGTGATTGTATTTGAGCCAGTACTACACTGTGAGACTAAGGGGAGCCGTAGATGTTATGAGTCTGATATTTATTTAGCTAATGCACACCTGACAGCCAAACACACAAACATTTGACCAACTTCACTTTAGCTCTACTGTTACTTCCAGTTTCTCAATACAGGGATTGTATCCAAGGAGTTGATTATTGATGAATTTAACTAATTATATGATAAGATTTCCGTATTATATTTTGTCATGTTTGTCACCTATAATGTAATTTTGTGCTTGGGCAACCCTTTGTTAAGTCAAAGTAGCTCAGCTAAAGCTCTACTGCTTTATTTAACGTGAAACATTTTCTTTCAGGTCAAAGGATTCTGGTAGTAGTGATTCGGATAGCTCTGACTCGTCCTCTGACAGCAGTGATTCTTCCAGCTCTTCCTCAGACAGTGACAGCAGTGATGACAGTGATGACAGCTCCAGCTCATCTTCCTCCTCCTCCTCTTCCTCAGGGAGCTCTGACTCCGATTCAGAAAGTAGCAGTGACTCGGATCAAGGACCACCAAAAAAGAAGAAAAAGAAGAAATAAATGTAGCTTTCTCTGAAAATGTTATATTTTGAAAAATGTGTTAATATGTTAATGTTTCTAAGTTAGACCATGCAATATTACATCAATATGTGTCAGGGCAACTACTTCAAATATGAAAGGATCGTCTCTTGGAAGGCTTTGCACCAACGTCCACATTATCGATGCTTAATGACTTAATGCATCCTAAGTCTACCTTTTGAAGTATAACAAATATCCTTTTTATTTTTTTATTTTTTAGAGTTAACAGTTAACACTATCTCTAGACCTAAAAGAGTTGTATAGACATGAGCATCATTAAAAGACACATTCTGGAAATACCTATTCAATCCTTCCAAATTCGTTCACATTTTATAACCAAAACTAATGAAAACCCTAATTGCTTCTAGGTGTAGATAGGAATTTGGATATTCCTGTTTATTGTGGCTTCACAACAGTCAGCTTCTTTATGGCAATGTATTAGCATGCAATACTAGCTGCAGCTCCAAACATGTTAGACTCAGTTTATCATTAGGTGAGACAGAGGACCTCTGTTTATTTTGGTAAAGCCTTTGTAATGGATTGTCTGAATACTAAACTTTTGAGTTTTAATATAATTGTAATTGTGTATTGTTCTAGCAATAGCTTTCTACAGTGGCCCAGAGAGGCCAAATGCACTGCAACTTAAAAAAACATATGCAAACAGACAAAACATAAGCAAATTAAGGAAACTTCTACATCCATTTGACAACACCGCAGCATTTAGAAAACGTGCTGCGAATTCAGACACAACACCTTACAGAAACGCGCTGCAAATACAAAAACACAACACATTACAGAAACCCGTGTTTTTGTATTTGCAGCACGTTTCTGAAATGTGTTGTGTTGTCTGAATTTGCAGCGCATTTGTCAAATTGATGTTTATGTTTTCTTAATTTGCTTGTGTTTTGTCTATTTGCATGTGTTTTCTGAGGTTGCAGTGCGTTGGCCTGTCAGGGCCATCGTCGCTTTCCATTCCACAGACATTAGTATTATTTTGGTGGGGTTCTTCATTGTGTTTTTATAATCTGTTACCAAAAATGTGTCTTCTGGTATATTTGATCTTTTATGTAATATCATTAAATACATTTTAATATTAACTTCTTAGTTGTCATGTGTGTACATTTGCATCTAAAATTGGTATGGTGACTTGCATACTAAACTGGCAAAATTCTATATCTGTCAGTTTTCTTATAGTAGTAAGGTATATTATTTATTTGATGATCTTCAAAAATACAGATGTAATTTGGAGAATCTGCATGTAGTTGCCTACTTATTGTATTCATATTGAATTATTAAGAATAATGCTGGCCCATTAACTTGTTTTTACTTACATCAACGATGATGCTGCGCCTTGTTTTGAAAAAGTTACCACGTGACAAGGATCCGAATTCAGCTGCTTTGCTTGCTTCCATGCACCACGGTTGTGCTCAAGCTAGCTAGCTAGCGGTCAGCAACCTAATATGCTAGCTAGCTACGTTGCTAGCTAGGCAACAGAAGAATACATAAATGGATATTTAGAAAATAATGTACAGCAGATAGTTTGAGCTTGGTCTACAACTGTGCTGAATTGAGGATGAAGACTGTCCGTTTGCTTTTATATATAATTTTCACAGATTTTTTTTACATTTTGTGAGTCCATTTTGTCTTACTAACGAATACTGGGAAAAGGAAAAGACAAAGAGAAAAGGGCTTTCCAACAGCTAGAATGGTTTGGGCCTAAAAAGAAGACAAGAGGTAAGGGTAATAGCCTCCATATAAATAGGGCTGTTTACCGTGTGCGTTATCTAGATAAGTTTATTGTCGACAGGTTGATATTGAACGTATTTTGGATCTCATTTAGCAACTAACGTTAGCCAACGTAGCTGATCATGATGACATGTTCTTCGCTAAAACTAATGCTAGTCTTGCTAGCTTGCAATGAATTTTGGTTATGCTAACGTTATTAACGACGTTAACTTGATAGCTCAACATAACCGTTTTAAGGAACAGAAAATCATCGGGTGACTCGAAATGATGAGCAATATGTTTATTATTGTTTTTAGGGCCTTTTTGTTTACGTTAGTAAAATACTTACTATAATGTTTGTACTTTTTTAATGTCTTCACTGGCTAACGACGTTAAAGATAGGCTCATATATACACACCAAAAACCTTTGCGTTGCAGCTAACTTGCTAATCTAGTTTTATTCAGGGTGATAACGATTCTCAATAAAGTTACTTTGACTCGTCCACCACAGACAGTCATCCCTTCATATCTACGTTAAATCATGGGAACGCTA
Organism: Galaxias brevipinnis; assembly: GCA_036023535.2. Taxonomy (NCBI): domain Eukaryota; kingdom Metazoa; phylum Chordata; class Actinopteri; order Galaxiiformes; family Galaxiidae; genus Galaxias; species Galaxias brevipinnis. Next base: position 5,358 of record JAVQIZ010148081.1, on the reverse strand, counting down.
TTCTTTCGTCAGGTTATCTAAAATAACTAGCTACCATTACCTTACCTTGCCTATACTTACTAACGTTCCTCATCTACTCATAGAGTCACTTAGATGCCCCAGGTCGTTAGTTGACGTTTAGGAATTGGGGAACAGTAGCTAAAGTCATTGTAAAATTTTTGGGCAAAATATGTCATGCAAATGATACAATGTCATGGACCACTTCATATTCTAAGTTTGTATTGTTTTTACTGAAAGACAGCAGTATATTGTTGCAGTATACATCCTTAACGAGAGAGTAATACTCAACAATACTTTGAGATAGGTCATTTATTGTTTACAGCTACATTAGGTTGTGTTGGCTCTGAAAAACTGGATTAGAGTTGCTCTTGTGGCTGGTCTTGTGGTTGGCCAGTTTTTGAAAGCCTAGGTCAATTTTTGATGGGACAAGCCACTATGTCCGTTTAGCTGATAGAACATTGACTGTGTTATGCCATGGAAACGAGGATAATTCTTTCAAGCAGCCTTGCCAGGAGAGAACAGTTTTGAGGCAACAGAGGCCTTTGGTTTGAGTTTGTGATGTGGTTAATAATTGTTTCTTCAAGTTAAGCTAAATGTTGTTACCCAAGTTTTGTTCTTCCTGACTTTTCTGAAGCTACTTATCCCACCTTAAAAATCCAAAGTCTTAAAAATCCAGTCATGCTAGATATTGTGAAATTAAACAGTTCTAGACTGTCCCAGTAGAGGCATATTTTCACTATGCCGTAAACATTGTCTGCAAACATATTTTAGGCTTGTAGGCTGTGTTAGCGTAAACCCCTATATAGACTTTTCTTACAATTTTGATTGATCAGGCCAATAGTATCCGACTCCTACTTACTTAGATATGTGTTTTCTTGCAGTCTTGTGATTCTATTAGTCGTATGTATTGGAGAATTGTATAGTAAATGGTGGTCTAACATTTTTTGAATTGACTGGCTGAATGTAATTTATTAAAAAATTCTCTTCAGAAGTAAAATACTGCTTGGTTTTCCACGGTAATGTACAACAGACCACAATCAATGAATATTGTTGCCTGCTATGCTACGCCAGCAATGCGATGCCTGTCGTACAGCGATTTCCTACAGGGATGCATCATTAGCATAAATGCCATGCCACATACTAGTTTCAAATATGTAGAGGCACTCAGCTAAATATAAAGTCATCTAATGATGGTTTTGAATTTGTTTGCCTATGTTGAGTCCCACAGGGTTTACTTGTGCGTTTATCTATAAGTAAAGAATATCCCCAAACCCTTTCTCTTGGTCCTCTTGTTATTTATATCTCAACGTTTGAACTGTCAGAAAACAGGAACTAGGTGTAACATTGGCTAAGAAAGGGCCTGCGCTACATTATAGCGTGTCATCTTCGACTATGTGTTGCACTGAGCCAATTTATGTATGTAGTGACAAAGATGTCGAGATGCTGTAGTGGACTAGGTATGCAGTTTTCTATTCATAGTAATGGCTTAGAGATGATGCATTTGTTCCAAATATAGTCCAGCCTCAAATGTTATGAGGTTAACTCTGTTGTGATGGATGTGGGAAACTGGTCAGTGAAGTACTCCCTGTCAAAGTGGGGTAATGTAGTCCTGAGTGAAATGCATCCCACTGATCCTAGCCCATGTTGTATAAAACAAACAGACCTACCAAGCTAACTAAATGTTGTGGCTTTAATGCAGGCTAAATGTTGTGGCTTTAATGCAGGCTAAACGTTGTGCCTTTAACATAGACTTATTAGAAAGCATTTTATTGTAACACTCAGACCTAGTTCCCAGGCTATAGATTTGATCTAGATTTAGTTCTGTAAGGCTATTGGCAAAAGGTTTATATTGGCTGATGTATTTAGTGCTTGTGGAACACATGTAGAAGTTAGCAAACAACATGGCTATATTGTTTATTCAAATGCAAGTATTTGGTTTTTAGTTTCGTGTTTTTGTTGTTAGTTGCTTTGGATAAAAGCATCAGCTAGGTGATTGTAATGTAATATAATGTAGTTGGGCATGCAGCCTACAAACAGAATTCCTATCTTAAGACTAGTTGAGTTACTACTACTGGGTGACCAGATTTGTAGTTGAGGAATATCACAAATGTTTCCTGCTAAATTAGCTTTGGTTTTTAACCTTTTATGCTAAACAACATTTAAGCCCTGTTTCGTCGACTTGTACAAGACGATGTCTCTTTAAAAGAATCGCTTCTGGTTTGCCCTGTGCTTCAGGGCAAAGTAATGGAGGGAGAATGTTGATTTGAAGACATGCTCCGGTTGGCTAGGCTGTCCTCAGGGTAGTGACATCACGAGCAGGAGAGGCTCAATGGCATAAAATAACATCTCCTTTTATGGCATGAGGTGGAATGTTCCATTTTATGCTAGAGGGGAATCTGATTTATTTTCTGGTTTTATACTTTTTGTTGCGTCTGTTTGTTTCTGTTTTTCTCTGACGTTTACGTTTACATTGGAGTAGGTAACTAGACGCGATAAGATCTAGCTAAGTAACTAGATAAGATCATGCTTAGAGGGGGAGGACTTTGCTTTGATCTGCTTTCAGTTCTACAGCATGTGTCTTTTTGAGAATAATTAACTTGATAACCCCGTTGAAAAGCTTGATACGATAGTAGTTAGTATAGTTTTGACTTGCTGCAGATAATCCAGTTTCTTGCTGGCATTCTAACAGAACCCTCAGCTGTATGACACTCATTCAGCCAGACAGCGTTTACATAATGAGCCTCACTCTTAGTCCACACAAAAATATTCACTGTCTCATATTATGTACACTTACATACCAGGGACTGACTATAACAGGAGCTAGTGGTTTGTTCTCCTACTGCCTCAATCTTGTCCCACCCCCGCTGTTGTCTATAGTGGTATCTCCCTTGAACGAGCAGTATCCTCCCCTTTCGGAGTTGTCTCTGCTCTGAGGAAATAGCGTACTTCGTCGATTCGCGTAAGGACTGTGGAAGACCTAGATAAGTAATCTCAGTGAGTTCACTGTCTTAGTTGGAGGACGGTTTAAGAGGGGACCATGGAAACACATCTGTACCTCCTGGAGTTACTTTGATCACCCCCCCCACACACACACACACACATACACACACAGCCCACCCTCCACCCCTCTCCTCTCCAATGTTTCAGTGGCAGGGGCCATGGCCTCAAAGACGGGGTAAGAAAACACACACACACAAACACACAGCAGCCGTTTTGTAGGTATACACAGGTAAAATGTTTTGTGTTTTAGTTCTACAACATAGTGCAGACCAGCTGTCTCTGTACTGATTTCTTAGAAAAATCAGGAAGGAAGTTAAAGGCACCTGTGAAAAAAAGTGTATTTTAGTATCCTATTAGTATGTCAAACTAGCATAGTATGTTATTGATGTCCAGTGGAAGAAGACTGTGGCTTTAGGTTACGGTCTGTTGTGGCTGTCGGTTACAGTCCGTAGTATAGAAGTGTGAGTGTTAAACTGTAGGTTACAGTCTGTAGTATAGAAGTGTGAGCGTTAAACTGTAAGGTTAAACAGATTAATACAAGCCCTCCCAGTCTAGTCCTGACTATACTGGTTTCCTCCCAGTGGAGCTGTACTGCGTTGGATATAGGCTACAGTGTTAGAGGCCTGGACGTCACTTTTTGGGGTAGAAGGCTCTCTACTTTTATTGTGTTGTTAGGTAGTTACGTCACAGTTGGCGTCAGTGACTCAGGTGGTGCTGTTCATTCCAGTCCCAGGTGGGGCTGTTTAGTCCAGTCCTATGTGGTGCTGTTTAGTCCAGTCCTTTGTGGTGCTGTTTAGTCCAGTCCTATGTGGTGCTGTTTGGTCCAGTCCTATGTGGTGCTGTTTAGTCCAGTCCTATGTGGTGCTGTTTGGTCCAGTCCTATGTGGGGCTGTTAGGTCCAGTCCTATGTGGGGCTGTTTGGTCCAGTCCTAGGTGGGGCTGTTTGGTCCAGTCCTATGTGGTGCTGTTTGGTCCAGTCCTATGTGGGGCTGTTTGGTCCAGTCCTATGTAGTGCTGTTTGGTCCAGTCCTAGGTGGTGCTGTTTGGTCCAGTCCTAGGTGGGGCTGTTTAGTCCAGTCCTAGGTGGGGCTGTTTGGTCCAGTCCTAGGTGGTGCTGTTTGGTCCAGTCCTATGTGGGGCTGTTTAGTCCAGTCCTAGGTGGGGCTGTTTGGTCCAGTCCTATGTGGTGCTGTTTAGTCCAGTCCTATGTGGGGCTGTTAGGTCCAGTCCTAGGTGGGGCTGTTTGGTCCAGTCCTAGGTGGGGCTGTTTGGTCCAGTCCTATGTGGTGCTGTTTAGTCCAGTCCCAGGTGGTGCTGTGTGGTCCAGTCCCAGGTGGGGCTGTTTGGTCCAGTCCTAGGTGGGGCTGTTTGGTCCAGTTCTTCGAATATAGCTGTAGTTCTTTATTTATATTTTTCTAAAGTTAATTTAAATATTATTCATTAGCGATTTTGATTACGTACTGTTTATAATGTGTAAACCAATGCCATTGAAATATGTAAAAAGTAGAAAGAAAAAGCTCTATTTCAATGCATTTGATACATTTTCCATTTTTCCATTTTACATTTTTTGGCAGCACGGTGGCTCAGTGGTTAGCACTATTGCCTCACAGCAAGAAGGTCCTGGGTTCAATCCCCACCCGAAAGGCCTTTCTGTGTGGAGTTTGCGTGTTCTCCCCGTGTTTGCGTGGGTTTCCTCCGGGTACTCTGGTTTCCTCCCACAGTCCAAAAACATGCAGGTTAATTGGTGACTCTAAAATTGTCCGTAGGTGTGAATGTGAGTATGAGTTGTTGTCTGTCTCTATGTGTCAGCCCTGTGATAGACTGGCGACCTGTCCAGGGTGTACCCCGCCTCTCGCCCTGTGTCGGCTGGGATAGGCTCCAGCTCCCCCGCGACCCTGCATAGGATAAGTGGTATAGCTAATGGATGGATGGATGGATGGATGGAACAACCTAGATATGACACAACTATGAAGATGGCCACATATTGGCCACGACCAATGGGAGAAGTCCAATATTCCTGGAAAAAATCCCAAACTTTTACTAAATCTTGTTGAATTTGTTTTTTAATCTAATGCCACCCCCATTTGATTAAAAACATAAAAATAAGTTTATCTAAAAAGTTGATTCTAACTTTAGATCTTACAATTTTGAAATAGTTGACATCTCTCTCTCTGTCAAACCAGGGACCTTTCGTTTGTGATTTGGGCCATCACACTGCTGACCCCGTTGTTGACCTTTATAAACAAGTCTATCTGTAATAAGGTGACTGACTGCAAAGGCCAGTGGGAGAGAAATCATTGAGCATATGACCTCTGACCCGTGAGCCTTACAGTGAGAATAGTTACGACCTCTGACCTC
>JAVQIZ010148079.1:0-15091 GCA_036023535.2 Galaxias brevipinnis | reverse complement strand
ACCTGGGATTACACACGCACTCTCACACACACACACACACAGACCCATGCAAGCGCTCACACCTGCACAACTACACACACACAGTGGAATAAATGCCTACACTCACATGGAAAAAGGAATGCACGCTATGGATTTGCCCACGCTTACAAACAGACACACGCACACACGCACTCCAATCACCTTGGAAGCATACAATTACCCAACGGGCCCCAAACACATCTCCATACATCTCGTCATCTGAAGGAATGGTGTCAGAACATGTCTGACTGAAGCATCATGTGGGGCTCGAGGGGAAGGAGGAGTGTAGATGAGGAAGAGGAAAGATTCACAGGATGAAAAACAAAGAAACAGCCAGGACAGGGGGGAGAGGAGGAAGACGGGACGAGGGAGGAGGGGGAGAAAATGGGGGAAGACATGGTTGGGAAGGGAGAATAGAGAAAGGAAGCAGAGCGTCTTTCATGCGAACAGCGTACTCTCCTTTTTCTGGATTACATCCATAACAAGCCACCTGATTCAACCATAAATCAATGCCAGCATGCTATTTGCACACACACACACACACACATACATACATTCTCTGTCTTCGAAACACACACACACAAATGCGTAAATGTAATGAGGGAAGATGGTACCTGATCTGAATTCCCTGCTCCATTATTAACTAGGATTATCAGAGTAGTCACACACAGTTGTGTGTGGGTGTGTGTGTGTGTAGGACGATGACTTGGAGACCGATCTCAACAAGTTGAGGAACCGTCCAGAGCCTGACCGACCTTTGGAGCTGCTGGGTCAGTACGTCCACCTCTGCCCTGAGCTCAGCCACGACTTCCAGGTAGACCCGCCCGCCCGCCCGCTGAATGGGAATCTCTTTGTTAGTGGGTGTGTGTTTGGGCCAGACGTGTGCTGGAACACTCTATCCCTCTGTTTAGGACCCACATGGCTTTGAAATGCCAGTAGCCTCCGAATTGATCCACTCCACCTTTCAGTTTTTCTCTCTTTGTCGCCACTCTACTCTCTCTCTCTCTCTCTCTCCCCTGCTCTCTCTCCATCCTACCACCTTTATTGCAACTAAACTGCACAAAGATGACCCTTTTCCAAGAACAACCCTTTCTCGTCTGTAATGAGATACCGAGTGCGGCCGTCACTAAACCCACCTTGAGAAAAACAGGACGATTAGCCGACAGGATGCCCCAGTGGGTCTGCAGGGCTGATTGAGACAGACAATGGAGAGTGGGCGCTAAACAAAGGAAGAGTTGGGCCATTTTGCCGGTGCTTAACGCCGAAGGTGTTTTCAGAGTGCCGGCTGAAGCAGAGAGGTACAGGGAGTGTTAGGAAGGACGAGAGGCAGAGCTGTGGAAACAGGAATGATTGTGGACTGGGCACTTACAGAGGAACACGGTCTGAAAGGATCCAAAGACACACGGTACTGCCAGTGGGACCAAAACCAAAAGGTTAGCTCCTCACCGTGCCTCAGACCTCGTCTATCTCTTTCATCTGTGAACATTATAAGGCCCTGTGACAAACCGCATTACCTTTATCAAGACATGCACATCCATCATTAACCCTCCTCCATTTCAGATTCATTATCAAACATTAGCAGACATGCTGGGGCTTAATGAGAGACAGAGACTTAAGGTAGGCCAGAGATGCAGAGAAAGAAAGAAGAGAAGTGGAGAGCGGGAACGATAAAACCAGGTAAAGGAGTGAAACATAGAAACAGAGATTTTGGGAGAGACAAAAGGATAGAAGAGAGAGAGAGAGAGAGAGAGAGAGAGAGAGAGAGAGAGAGATGGTCGAGTGTAAAGTTAGAGTGTGAGATGAAAATGAAGAGGCAAATGGAGCCTGGGTACGTAGTCAAGTTTGTCCAGACGACCGTCTACATGATGGAACACGGGACGGACAGAGGCTTCATTGGTACCGCGAGAAGGAACATGTAGAACATGGGCCGCCACGTTCAGCTAACCATGTCTACACATGCCTGACGGCCATTCAACTGGGCCAATAGAAGGTCCAGCCTTCTTAATGAATACTGCAGCATAATCATATGGCATTGTGAAAATCAGGTCATGTGCTACAGGGTGCTGCCTCGTGAGGTGAGAGGAATATTAGAGATGTCATTGTTGGGAATTTTTTTATCAATACTGTGGTCATATGTGATGAAATACCAGCTGTACCTTTCTGCATGTACACAAGTTTCCCAATGTAAGCAAATGCGCTACCTGGATTACACTTGCTTTAACTAGACATTTCATGGCAAAACAGACGTGCCCCAGTAAACAAACTACATGAAGCTATGTTGGCCATTGTCATTTTGTCTTCCTGTGGCAGGCAAAATGCGGTTTTCACCATGTACTAAATGTTTGTACATCATGCCATGTTAAGACAAAACTACGGCCAAAACGGAGGCTAACATCTGCCGTTCAGTGTCATTTGCAGTTTTCAATACAATGTAATAGAGTCTGTCAAGATCTGACTCTTGAAATTCAGTATACAGTGAATCTCCCTAATATTTTTCTCTGTGAACTGAAATCTACTTGCTACAAGTTTCAGAGCAGGTGCTCCACCTCTAAACTGTTGAAGTGTTTGTGTGTGCTCCAGGAACTGGAGTCTGGGTCGGAGCCAGAGGAGAGCTCTTCAGATGAAGAACTCCTCAAGGGGTCTTACCTCCACCACAGCAATGGCTCAAGTGGTGGACTGTCTCCTGCCTCCTCTTCCTCCTCCGCTTCTCCTGTCAAACGGCAGAGCTCCACCGGAGAAGGTAGCCATGGTAACCATTGTCGACTATTTCCCTAAAACTCACAGAATCATAAGCCTTTTTCTGCCTCCTAGCACACTCACCAGTAATCTAACATATGCCCAACATCTGTTGACAGCATGACGGTAAACACAATCCCTGCACAGATATGAGCCTAGATTTGAACTGAACTGTAAAAAAACAAACAGACAGGTACTGTAGCACCTTTGGGATTGCTGATCAGATGATATCAGTTTTAAACCAACAACCTTTGCCAGGATACCTTCAAGGGTTGTTGACAGCCATTTGACGTTGGTGCATGCACGCATCCACGAAAATGGCATTGGGAGCTGATTGAATTATTTTCAATTCTTTATCAGAGATATCCTTTGAAGTTTCTCGTGAGATCACTATACCAACTCTGGCTTTAAATGCCATATGGGACTGGTCAGAAGAAAATGAACTATTTGTCTATCAAGAAATCATTGAATTTGGATTACAATGGGTGGAACAATCTTTGTGTGTCCACAGTGACTCATCTAGAGATGGTGCTCGGGGCGTCTAACGTCTAGTCTGGAACTGGAGAGAAATGTTCACACTGAGAAATGGCTATAATATGAAGGCCTTTTCCAACTCAAAAATAAGTTCATTGTATAATCAATACTGTAATAAGGATTCCAGACCTGCTGTCCCTTTCAGCTCCTCAGTTGGCGGCGCGTGATTTCCACAGTGGTGACTGTGCTGGACGGCTCTCCCAGCCGGAGGAGGGCAGCGAGGCCCAGGGCAGCGTGGTGGAGCAGCTCTTGGAGCAGCACGGCGCCTGCATCCCTCACCACGACCCCAGGCTGTACCGCGCCGCCGCCTCCGCCACCAAGTCCATCCCCGGCTACTCCATCCTGGCCTTCCCGGACTTCTGGGGCCACCTGCCGCCCCCCCACCGCGAGCCCATGGCGGCCCGGAAACCCAACGTTCAAAGGTAGCAGTGAGCCTGCCTTATGCCTGTGTTCTGCGTGTCACTCTGTAGTTACTGGGGTGTATGGGGAAGGTGGGGAGTGGAGGGGTTGTTGAATGAAAGTCATAGGGCCAGTGTAAAGAGGGGGTGTGACAGGCCGAGGCTGGGTCTTACAGCATGTGTCAAAGGCTCACATGGAGTCAGACACCACACACTAGCATAGTCTCACTGACTCTCTCCACTGCTGCTTATTCATATGACCTTTTTCTGCACACCTCTTAGTCCCCTCTAATTCCATGCTCTCTTGGTTTTTCTTCTTTGCTCCCTTTCTCTCTCACTATTCGTCTCTCTCTTTTTCTCTCTCTCTCTGCCTTGTTACAGTCCTCCCTCCTCTCTCTCCATGGTATGACAGTAGTAATAACGCTCACCCTGTCACCCGTCTATCGATCTAACGTGCCAAACATGTTGCCTGTTCCAAATAAGATGGAGGAAGATGTTTTCCTGGCAAAAAGGCTGTCAACATCGGTTTGGTGTCAGACATGTCAGGGTGGGTTAGGGATTCTAGGCTGATTTTCCTGTATCGGTTATTCTCTTGTTCTTCATTCTTTGCTCTGCAATGCACTACTGTTTTGACTTTTTGCATTAATTTGGTTGGAATAGGCCTATATTACTGTTTGGATATAAAATCTTTGTATGGATTATTGTCTGGATTTGAGTGTATGTGAACATCGGTATCGATCCATTAGAGTGAGTTATAAAAAGACAATGCATGGCTGTTTACTCTTTTGACTGCTTACAAATATGACATGGTTTGAAATATGAAATGTATAGTACGACTTTCTCCTTTACAATTATTTCTCCTTTCATAAGGAAAGCCAAAGACAGACAAAAGGTCCTGTTGTGTCTTTCTTGTGTCATGTCTAGCCTTGCACTGTGCAATGGTGAGTTCTAAAGGCCAGCTGATATTGCTGTACTCTGAATTCGCAATCTAGTTGCTACGTTGGTGAAGATATCAGCAAGATCTGTCCGATTATTCACAGGACAGAAAGAAGAGAGAGCAGATAATTAGATAGAAGAAGGAACGAGAGAGCAAAAGTCAAATCAAGGCAATCAATAACAGAGAGCAGGGGAGGACATGACTGAGGGAGAAAGAAAATCAGCCCAAACAGAGAGCAGAAAGTTGGCTGTTCTTTCTAACGGTACATTTTGTCGCAGCGTCTCTCCAGAGTGCAGCTGCATTTTTAATGCACGCTGTTTCATATCCGTGTTGATTGCAGCTCCAAAACAGCTCTATGAAGCAATTGTCTGGTTCAAGTGGTGCCGGCATTCTGAATCACTGTCACGTTGTATGCAATAGCACATTGTCAATTCACTAACCCTGCCTACCAAATACAAGGGCTTAAAATTGGAGGAATTCGAAGGTTTGTTAGGAAACTGAGATTGTAGATGCTTTGAGGCAGACACCTTTATCACATTATTTTTGCAGTTTTAACTCAAACTGTGTTTACACAAGTGACCTGGTCCCAGGTGTTTTTTTGGGAGATTTGTAATTATATTGAAAGTTCACCTGTAGACATTGTTACTCAGATTACAAATTAGGATTTAGGCTTCTAAATTCTCTCTTATAAATGGCGATCGTATTTGTGTTAGAAGGCTGGATTTGATCACATTATATGAACAGATGTCTGGCAATAAATCAAGTATTTATTTTGGAGATGAAGAGAAGGCCGATTTGAGATGATGCCCAGCCCATCAGCGTGCTAGGGTTTTTACATTGTCTTACATAGCTCCAGCTTTGAGCACAGAGCATGTTGAAGCCTTCATGCATTGTACAAACTACGCTAAGACTCTCTGAGGGTCTATTGAACTAGCAGTCGTCTAAATGTAAAATACTTTCAGCAGGAGTGACTTTTTTTTACAATTCCAAAACATATACAGAAGTCTAAGTCAACTTATTCTACTATCTTATATTATCTCTCTTTTTCGTTGCCCCTCTAATACAGAAACACACACTGTTTCTCTCTCTCACACACACACACACACACACACACACACACAGACACACACAGACAAACGCATACACTCCCCTCTTTCTCTCTCTTCGCTTTCCCACTCTTTCTCCTCCTCCCTCTCCCATTTTTCTCTTTACGTCATCCTCTATTCATCTCCTCCTCCGTTACCTCCACACTTGCTTCCCTCTCTGTGAAGACCACCCTAAAAGCTTTCCAAAGTGCTGCTTTTGCTCTTATTAAGCCTTAATTTACAGTAGGTCTAATAGAGTCATCTAGCCTGCCTGGAAACTTTGTTACCTTAGCGAGTTGCTTGAGGCCAGGTGGCAAGGCGGAGATTGCGGGGAGAGCTGCCATTTTTATTTCTGTCATTTATTTCCCTCGTTTCACCCTTCACTGTGTTTTTTCTCTGCCAGGAGATAAGGCGGCATTAGCGTTAGTTAGTTATAGCTGGTTCTGCTTGTGCATTTTGCACTACACGAAGACTGTGACATTTAAGTAGCGAAAAATGCAATTTTCCACCAAACTTTGTTTGACATTTTCTCAGTCTATGCGCTGCATATAATGGACGGAATTAATTCAAATCTCAGTTCCCTTGCCAGAACTATTTTGTGACTAAATTGTCGCTTTAAAAGGAAATTGTCACAAGGGTAGACGGAAGATTGCCCCAAATGCGAACGACCTTTAAAGTTGTTTTGAATGAAATGATTTTGTTATATCTGACTGCTTCCACATCTGCCTAGCTGAAACTGAAGTGCTCTCCAGATGACAGCCCTCTAGTGTAGCGTGGCCAACCAGTCTCCATGAGTCGCCGACCTCTTCCCTTCTTCCTGTTCTACTGGACCATTCCACTATCTACCATGGTGCTGTCCCAGTCTGCCTGGTGCGTGTGTGTGTGTGTGTGTGTGTGTGTGTGTGTGTATGTGAGTGGGTGTGTGTGGGGGTGCGTGTGGGTGTGTGTGTGTGTGTGTTTGTTTGGGTGTGTTGGTGTGTGTGGGGGTGTGTGTGTACCCTGCCCATGCTCTGTAGATTACTCCAGTCTCCAGCGGGCTAGACGTTTCTATGTGTGTGTCTGCAGTTCTACTGAGTATCTCCAGGCTGATCAAACACTCTCTTCCCCAGCGGATTTAATCCCTGCCCAATCCTCCTGCACTCTCTTTCCTTCTCCCTCGTTACTCCCTTCTCTTTTCCTCTTCCCTCTCCCTTTCCTCTTATTTTTCGTTCTCTCTGTTCTCTTCACCTCTCCTACTTCTTGTGTGCATGCTTCTTATCTTCACTCACATCTTGGCCGCTTCCTTCCTGCGATTAACTAGATGGTTTTCTGTAGTTTTGTGTTTCTCACCGTCTTCTCCTCTCTGTATCAGCTCTGCAGCAATGTTTGTGATTGCCAAGAGAGAGGGGGAGAGAGAGAGTGGGGTGGGTGTGGGGGCGAAATAAATGAATTCAGTGTAGAAAGTGAGGCACATCACCCAGGACTCTTTGGGAAGTCGAGGGCTTGGGGAGTCTTTGGTCTGAGAGAGTGCAATGGTAAGAGAAGCGGGGAAAGAGAGATTAAAAAGTGCATGATAGAGAAAAGGTAAAGGAGAGAGAGAAAGAAGTGCTGAGAGTGGGGAGATCCCTTGGGATTGATGTTGGAGAGCTCCTGACCCTTTCTAAGCATGGGGGAATGGCAGAAGTTTCCAGCAACGAATCAAAGCACATCGCTCTGCTTCATCTAACTTTTCATAGGCTCTTCTTCCTCACAACTGTTGTAAGCCAGCTTCTTTTCAGTTCATAAAGCCCCTGAGTCCTACAGCTGAGCTTACATGCTAACATCTTCTACTGCTTTGTCTTTGAGTGGCTTCCCTTGAGGATGATATGTTCTTCTGTAGGCTTTATTGGCTGACCAGAGGGCTTAGTCCCACGTTTGGTGTTACAAAACAGTGGGACTAAGTCAGCCATTGAATCCATATGCGTTTGTGTACACCCCGCTACTCCATGGCATGTTTGACCGTGTTGAACGGCACTGTTGTGCGCTGGCCTTGCCTGGTCCAGGCATCAACCGTGGGTGTGCTACCCTGCAGGAGGGAGGGAGAAACACCCTGGCTCCATCTCAACACCCATACTACCATACTATAAGTCAGCCAGAAAAAAATGTAGAATGTCCCAATACATAGTATGTCAAAGACAGTATGCCAAAAATGCATTCAATAGCACTTACTTTGCAAGTGAAGCTGAAGTACCTGCTAAAAGAAAAAAGGAGTTGTATGCGAGTTGAGACTCAGCGATAGTCTAATGTGGCACAGACATTGGTCGGTGATATGTTGTGAATGTTGACCTTTTAAATGAGCTGTGCCTGCTTGGTGTCTCGTCTAACAGTCCTGGAGAACAACGTGTACGACCACTTTCAAATGAAACTCTACGATTCGCACTTGTCCGCATGGAAATACTGGTGTTGGTATTCTGTCGGTCACTACCTCTCCTCTTCTTCCTCCTCCTCCTCTTCCAGGCAGAAGGTGTTTGAGGACATCCGGCGTCTACTGCAGCCTGAAGACATCCTGGACCAGGTGGTGTTTGACCTGGAGGAGCCCAAGTCAGTCAACAAGTAAATCGTCCACATACAAAACACGTTTGAAACAAGCAAACAACCTGAGCAAAACAAGGCAAAATGCATTCCCAAAGAACCCAACCAGACGGTTTATCAGATAGGGCTCTGGGATCAGGAGACGTCCTGAGACCAGACAGGTCTTACAAGCTCTCATTCTGAAATGAAATGGTAAAACAAGAAGGTCCACCTTTTGCAGGATCCCATAATGTTGAAATTGTCAATTTTGAATTCTCATAACGTAACCTTTAGATTATTCATGTATTTTTTTGTAGATTGTAGATTACATTTATTTAGCTAACACAGAGCCTTATCAAGAGATGTGTGAGGAATTAAAGGAAGCTGCCATAGAGGCCCCGTTATAATTCCCTCATGACTAGCACTCACTAGCGTTGGGGCACATACTAAAACATAATTATGTTGATGACCGACATACTCTGTTGTTTCCTGTATTATATTCAAAATGTCTTATTCTCTGTGTTATGTTCATGTTTTCATACTCTGTGTCTTTTTGTGTATGTTTCTATGTTCACATGTTGTTCACTTTACCGTGAGCCTAGTATTCGGCAGGGTTGGGCTGACTATGGGATTGCCATGTAAAAGGCTAACAGCAAAGCCATTTGTCCCCAAGCTAACCCGGCTAACTCAGTTAGCCCCCACACGTTAAACAGGGCACACCCTGTGATCAGGCTTTTAGTTCCTCTTCCTCTTGCCTTTTCCTTTTCTGTCCTTTGTCGACTTGCCCTTTGTCTCTTTTTCTCCCTATACCCTAACCCTTGGAAATGGAAATATCTATCCGTTTATTTAATGTAGAACTCATCAAATATCAATCCGTTTATTTAATGTTGAACTCATCACATATCAATGGTCCTGCCTCATATCTCTTTATTTCCAGTCGTCAGTGTGTATCTGATCGGTCAGACTCTCTGCGCTTCTTCTCAAAGTTTGAGAGTGGGAACCTAAGAAAGGCCATTCAAGTCCGCAGGTACGCTTTCATCTGCTTACACACCCCCACACACACAAACAAACACACCCACGCACACAGACACACACATACAGTTGGCTGCTCAGTTCTTATTACTGTATCGTGAGTCGTCTGTCTTCTGCCAGGAGGCGAGATCACGGTTCACACAAACAAACAAGAAGAGGGATGTGTCACATTGTAATAGTGATTTATTATCAAATTAGATCAATCTATGGCCAAAAGAGTCTGTATTTTTTATTCTGTGTATCCTAGCATTGTCCACTAGGAAACTGGAAATAGTATTTTTATAGTCTCTACAAATTTCTACATTTATTAATTAATCATTATATTCACCAATCCTATCCTACAATTATACATTGATCTATCCACCCATTATTATTTGTGTAATATATTTATTTACCATTTATGCATCTATCCAAATATCCATACACCCATACATACATCTATTCATACAGACATGTAACCATGCATTCACCTTTTCTTCTCTCCAGATACGAGTATGACCTGATCCTGAATGCTGATGCAAACTGCCGGCAGCACACCCAGTGGTTCTACTTTGAGGTGAGCGGCATGGCGCCTGGCGTGCCCTACCGCTTCAACGTGGTCAACTGTGAGAAGGGAAACAGTCAGTTTAACTATGGTAAGACTGGGGAAACACAGTTTAACTATGGTAAGAGTGGGGAAACAGTCAGTTTACCTATGGTAAGACTGGGGGAAACACAGTTTAGCTATGGTAAGGCTGGGGAAACTGTCAGTTTAACTATGGTAAGACTGTGAGAAACAGTCAGTTTAACTATGGTAAGACTGGGGAGAAGAGAAACAGTTAATTTAACCAGGCAGTGTTTCCGTTAGCTGGTAGTTACTGGACTTTGACGGGTAAAATCTGTTGTGGTCCGACAAATTCTCATTAATCATAATTCATGAATCTCTCTGGTCATAATGTCCGGTGAAAATATTTATCCTTTAGCACAACTGGAAGTTTAATAAAAATCGACAAAAAATTTATTTTACACTACACATATCCTTCTGTTTAAAATATTAATCTTGACGACATGAGTGAGAGAGATCGCTTGGGACCTTTGATTTGTAGTCGACAGCTGCACACTTCACTGTGAGAAAAAGTGTAGAAAGTAAAATGGCATGAGCCAGCAATAGGTCATGGTCTTTTTTTTGTTATTATATTTTATTTTTAGAGGCAAACGGAAATTATGCAATTTGATTACAAGTCGGCGTCAGCGCGCCTTAATTAAAATGTTATGAACCAGATATGTCTATATGTTTTTTTGGTTTGTTTACAAATTGTTTTTATTGTGTTTTATTTTATCTGAGAATATGTAGGCCCAAAGCTGAAGGACATTATTTCTATTAAGAGCTATGGCGTGGGGTTGCGTGATATTTATTTATTTATGTATTGTGTTATGCAGGAGTCTATTGACGGGGCTTATTTTATTGGAAATAGCCTACTTTTCGATAAAATATAGATTTTGATAATGTTGTTTTTTATACATCTTTCCTATCAATGGTTTTTAAGCACAATAATAAACAAATAATCTTTGACCGGAATTTCTCCCATTTGTTCGGGACATTGAAGTCTTCCCAGACACATTGACCGGCATCAATTTTTTCTACCGGAAACGTTGAGCTAAGGTTAGACTGGGGAGAGGCACTGAGAGGTGGAGCTAAGGTTAGACACTGAGAGGTGGGGCTAAGGTTAGACACTGAGAGGTGGGGCTAAGGTTAAGGTTAGACACTGAGAGGTGGGGCTAAGGTTAGACACTGAGAGGTGGGGCTGGTGTGTTGGTCCCTCCAGTGGTAATGGCTCTCCGGTGGCTGATTGTCCTTAAATAGATCTGGATTGCCCACCTAAATTGACGTGCGCACACACACACACACACACACACACTCACACACACTCACACACACACTGGAGCAGCACCCAGTGGTGTCGATCTCATCCGGTGAAGAGGCTCTTGTCTCTGTTTTTGGAACTCCCTGTGCTTCCCCAGCTGTGCTTTGCAGGCAGATATGCACCAGCACACACGCGGGAAAAGTGTGCACGCGCGCGCGCACACACACACACACACACACACACGCCGCCCTCTACAGTGTAGAACACTGATGTTAGGTGTCCTGCTGGGCTTTCTTCTCTCCACATCCTGTTAGTCCAGGTGTGGAGCACAGAAGGAGGTAGGCTTGTCCCCGTGTTGTTCTAGGACACAGCACACCTCCTTGGTGCTGCTGCCAGGGATTCACAAGGGGAGCAGGGGAAAAGTGTGGAGCGCATGGGACATTAGTGTACTGACCTTTATTGCCATTATGCAATGGAAATCATGCAAACAGTTCTGTGTGTGTGTGTGTGTGTGTGTGTGTGTATGTCTGTGTGTGTGTGTGTGTGTGTGTGCGTGTTGGTGTGTGTGTAGGGATGCAGCCCGTCCTGTACTCAGTGAGAGAGGCTCTGGAGGGCAGGCCTCAGTGGGTCAGAACTGGAACAGAGATCTGCTACTACAGGTAACTTCTCCTCTTCTCTCTCCATATGCTACGTTACAGTCTGATGCTGTGTCAGTTCCCCTCTCGATCTCACTCTCACTCTGCTTCATCCCCCCTGCCATGAGTAGAAATAGCAAGCAGCTAGATACCTAGAAGGCCCATTGTGCAGTGTTTCTCCCCCCCACAGGAACAGCTTCTGGCCCAGCCGAGGCAGAAAGAGAAGCTCCTTCTACACACTGACCTTCACCGTCACCTTTAAACACAATGAGGACGTGTGCTACCTCGCCTACCATTACCCCTACACCTTCTCTGCCCTGCAGGTATGTGTGGGTGTGTGTGTGTGTGTGTGTGTGTGTGTGTGTGGGTGGGTGTGCGTGTCTGGGTCTGAGCCCGCTGGTGCCTCAAGGTTGTTGTGACATTCTCTTTCCGCACCTGTGCATTGGTGCAATGTGTGTGTGTCTCTGTGTTTTGTGTGTTTTTCGGTGTGTATTTTAGATAAGGTCACTTGAAATTGTGAATTGTGAAATTGTGCTTGTTTGGGTCAGTACGTGAGTATTACTGCTGCCTGCTAATATGCATGATTTATGTTTCGAATTACATAACCACAAGGCAATATACAAATAAATAAAAATGAAAGGAATAATTACGGATTCAAACATCTACAGGATGCGTACTGCACGATCACTTTGACACCATAAACAATACAACAGGACAATATGTGTAAAGACCAGATGAACCAGATGAAAGGCCCCAAGACCAAATGTGATGCTTGATTGTGATGGCCTTCAAAATAACATTACCTTCTAGTCTCTCTTGCTGAATGTTCCAGGAGATATATGTATTCTAAGTCTGTAAAAATGTGTTTAGCTTTGTGATATGTATTCCACTAGGAAGATATCCCAGTGTGATGGATATTAGAAAGCATAATTTAATTTACCATATGAGAAAAAATAATTCTTTTCACAATCCCACATTTAATAAGTGTTTCTAGAATGGCATTGAATTTGTCAAGTTTTACTGAGGTCATTTATGTGCTCTATTAAAAGTTGGAATCTCTTTTTGAAAAGATTCCCTCTAAGACGACATTATGAAGGAATACTTCTTCAACAGTCATGGACAAGCATATTATAAATCAATTAAAGCACTCCATTTGCCAAAATATGCATACATATTATCTTTCACATAGTTTAGAGTTACGCCTATGTGATTAGATTACCTTCAACAGATTTCATGAAACAAAAATAATAATTTAAAAAAAAGAAATCCTCAAAATGCTGTTTGATCAGAGCAAGAAGTAAGAAATCTCTTTCCATTCAAATGTGCTATGATTCTTCTAACCCCTTTGACGCCCAAACATGAAAGTCTAGATCTGACATCACAGAAGCAGATTTCTTGTTGGTCTGAAACAAGAAACTAACATTTCTTCTCTCAGATATGTAAGCACGTTGCATCATGTTCAGAACAGTTGACTCTTAAGAACACTAAGGTTTGTCCAGAGTCTGTAAACTGGTAGAGACACAGTCAAAAGGGAAAATCCTTTTGTTTTGTTTTCCACTGTCTACCGATAGGTGTGTGAGACTGTGTTGTGCTGACTGACCCAGTGTGTGTGCTCCTGTGTCCAGTCCCACCTGCAGGGGCTGCAGGGCTCCGTGGACCCCTCCAAGGTGTTCTTCAGACAGCAGACCCTGTGTCACACCCTGGGGGGCAACCCCTGCCCTCTGGTCACCATCACCGCCTGCCCCCCCTCACGCTCCTGGAAGGATTTGCACCAGCTCCGTAAGAAGGATTCTATTCCCCTGTGTGTGTGTGTGTGTGTGCGCGCGCGCGCGTGTGTGTGTGTGTGTGTGTGTGTGTGTGTGTGTGTGTGTGTGTGTGTGTGTGTGTGTTTGCTATTGATAACAGTGTGATGTCAAAGGGCATAGAATGGTGTAATGAGCACCGGGAGACATTATACTTTTCATCCAATAGGAAAGCAGACTGTCAGTGTTCCGTTGTTCTCAGTGTCCTTCTGTTCTCTGCTCACTGAGCGCTGTATACAAAATAACTGGAAAGAGCACAATTATGACCTAGTGTGTGTGTGCGTGTGTGTGTGTGTGTGTATGTGTGTGTGTGTATGCACATGTGTATATCTACTATGTCTAATATTATTTTTTTTAAAAAGTTTAGAGTGCCAACAATAGTACACAATTTTATTAGTGTTGTAAAACACACATAATACACCATTGAATTACTGTTCTGATTTATTCTCAACGTATGTACAGTTGTATTCTGTTAAGTTAAGGCCGTAATCTGCCCAGTGGTGGTAGGAGGAAGTGTCCAGAAACATATTTTTAAATTATTTTAAATCTTACACAGTGCATATTTCACATAATAATAAACACAAGAATATTCAATAACGAACATATTCTTCATGTATCACTGTCTCCTTCACAACTCTCGTCCTGCCCTCCAGCTCTCAATTCTCATACTAATTCAGATTGCCCACCCTGCGTCGTTTGCCATTACACCTGTCAATAAAAAAGTACCTCCGCAGGTACTTCCTGAACTTCTTGTCCCGGACGCCGTAGATGATTGGACTGAGGAAACGCGGCAGGATGTACACGACCAGGTAGCTGGCGAAGCGTATCTCCAGGACCAGGGTGGGGAAGAAGAATCGGAGCACGGCCTCCACGCTGGGGGAGACGTAGGAGAGCATGCACATGAGGAGCTGCATGCCGTGGAGGAGGATGGTGTTGCGGGCGCGCTGCGCCGACGTCTTCTCCGTCGACAGGGCCCGGGCGGCGCACAGGACCCTCAGGTACGTGTAGACCAGCGTCAGGAACACGGCGGAGAAGTAGAGGGCGTCGAACGCCTGCCTCTTGTAGGCCAACACCACGTCTTTGAACACGTTCTCCCTGAGACAGAACACGCTCTGGTAGAAGTAGCTCAGCGGCTCTGTGGCCAGCGCCACAAACAGGTCCGTGATGTCCGGTGCCACGGTGATGAACCAGATGATGCTGATCAGAGCGTGGGTCCGCTGGATGGTGCAGATCTGGGTGTGGCGGAGCGGGAGACACACGGCGATGTAGCGCTCGATGGCCATGCAGGCCAGGTTGACAGGAGTGTTCCTGGTGGTGAAGACGGCCAGCAGGATGAAGAAGCAGCAGAAGGAGACGTTGATCCGGTAGAAGATGTAGCTGAGGATGAACAGCGTGATGGTGACCGTCAGCTGGATGCCATCGTTGATCACCATGTGGATGAACAGGATGTAGCGGGGATCATGGTAAAACACCTGTGGGGAGAGAAGAGCGGGAGTGAAAGAGATTAATGTGTGTGTGTGTGTGTGTGTGAGAGAGAGAGA
>JAVQIZ010148012.1:0-16765 GCA_036023535.2 Galaxias brevipinnis | reverse complement strand
TGTTTACCCCTGGAGACTGTCCAATAGATATTTTCTGAACAGCTGGCCTGGAGAAATTGAGGAGAGAGAGAGAGAGAGAGAGAGAGAGAGAGAGAGAGAGAGAATATATATATACAAATGCAATACCCACCTCTGTCTCCTGTTCTGCTTGTCACAAGGGCCCCAAACCTGTTTTTCAGCATCCCAGCTGTTACTTCATGAATCCCCTGTCTGAAAAAGATATATATTGTTACCCCCCCCCCTTGATTCCCACTTCTATGTGTTGACTCCAGAGTAGTTTTTAGGCTGATAGGAGCAATAAGAAGCTGACTTAGTGAAAGCAGACCTGTGAAACTGGGCAGGTGCTGTTAGCTTCTGGAGAGAACGGTCCACCAGTCACTTGCTCCTGTAAGACCTGACACTGTGGTGACAATGCAAGACAGTGCAGAGGCCATTATAATAAAATATAAACACACACACACACACCGTGAAACCTGTTCTGGAAGTAACCTAGCCTGTCATGACTGAAGGTAAATTAGATCCAGCTGTGGTGGCAGGCGGGTCGGGATCCTCTGCATCTCTTGGGAACCTCTCTAATTAACCGCTGGAACACCAGAGCCACTTCTGACACCAGCTGGACAGCCCATCCACAAGAATGCTATCAGCGTCACTGACAATTAGGCCCTGATAGACTAGCCTTTTCGCCATCATTACCATAAGAGCATCTGTCTCTAGAGCAACACTGACACAACATCAGGTTATGATGATATACATGACATACGCCCAAGGTCCTCTTGTAATGCGACTTAATTGTTGAAATCATGGTCAGCTGACTGTGACCACATTCTGTAGTATTGGACACATTGAGAGGAGAGGACAGATGGGAGATGTCTCTCCAGAGCAGGGTTGTACTTTGCAGGGCCTTGGGGAGATTATAAAATGGGTACTGCAAGGATTCTACCGTTTCACTTTATTATTCCCATTATACACTGCTTTGTTTGAATGACCGGAACAAAGTTATCTTAAACTCAAAGGAAATTGTGACACATTTACACACGCGCACACACACACACACACACACACACACACACACACACACACACACACAGACTGAAAGGTCATTGGTATCCATTGGTGTTCAATATGCCCTTATTCACTGCCATGTGCGATGTGAACAGCCTTTTCAAATCCACACACATAGTCCTCCTGGAGAGATCAGACGAGGGGCCTTTTGACAGCAGCACGCTGATTGGACTGCAAACCAAAGATTCATTAGTTCACTTAAATGGAATTGAGACGAGTGCATAGGAGATTTACATAAATTAACCTTCATTGAATCCCCAACGGCCTGAAGGAATGACAAAGGGAGGGTATTGGGGGGGGGGGGGGGCTGAGGAGGAAACTATGTCCTTGTCACTGATCTAATGAATAATGATGACATAATCTAGGCATGCGGTCTGTTGTCATTTAACCTGGACATCAACCTGAGCTCATGTTGGAGGGAGGCGAAGCTGGAAACGGAGAGAGATAGTAAGAGCGGGAGTAATGGACGCGCTTTGAAGTTCTCCACGGGAATAAACTCAAGCAGTTTGCTTTTGAAAGTTACTCAGCATGGTTCTTGTGAGTTTGTATTGAGAGAGAGAGAGAGAGAGAGAGGGAGGGGGGGGGGTTGGAGAGAGAGAGAAAAAAAAGATAAGAACGGGAGATTCTTTCTACATAAAAAAACCCCCACATACTATATCAGTTGGGTAGAGACAACATGCTAAGCATTTAAGTACTGGGAAATAGAAAGCAAGGTTTAAAGGGGAAATTGGCTTCGGTATAAAATGTCATTTCTTCAGTGGGGAATTGATTAACGTTCACAAAGTCCCAGCAGTGAAAATGTTCTGTTTTCTTTTATTCCTTCCTGCATATGATTAACCTTCATTAATGGCTTAATATGAGATTTACTGAGAAATCCTCTTGTGACTTTGAATTATGCCATTAACCACCTCGCTTTCCCTCAGTGATGTCTTGATTTCTTAAATATGGCCATTTTAGAGCACTTATGGAAATTTTCTGGATTTATAGTCATATCTCCTTTAATATCTTCTCAGACCACCTCTGCACTGTTTACCTCTCTGGTTATTTAGAAAATGGCCTAATAGTGTGACCAGAAACATATTAACTACAAAGTACAATACAAAAATTAAATGTGAAAACAACATTCTTTGAACGCTATTGCAAATCTGACCTGAGTTTGTCATTTATGAATGAGTTGGTTATTTGCTCTTTATTTCTGTTGTTATAATTGGTTTTAATTTCATCGTAGGATACACTATATACTATAGTATAGATCTACAAACATCTTCTGTCTAGTTCAATAGCAAATAGCGAGCCCTTGTTTTGGCACTACATAGACCTTCAGTCACAGACCCTTGTTTTATGAAAGCTTACAAAAGAAACAACTGTCCAGTGTTCAGATGGATCACATTTGGTGACAGATGTCATACTGTAGGGGTTTGGTATGAGAGTTCACACTGTAACTCCCGGTGAAAGTTATCCAGTAAACCGTATCCATGGTCACACACGCTTTAGTAGCTCTTGATGAATGAACATTTGACAGTCACTGCTTTTCATTACTTAAAACGTATTAATAAAATGGGACACGGCATTATGAGGATTGAGGTTTTGAAAAGAAACACATTTTGGAGAACGATGAAAAGAGGAAGGAAAATACAAGTATAAAGAAAGAATAAGAATTAAATAAATTGCTCTGATTCAATGTTTAGGACTCTCTCTAGGACTTTCTGTTGCATCGAAAGATTCCACCTCTTTCTTGTGTCATTAGAGAGCCTTTGAAATGGCACAAAAAAATTATCCTGCTGGAATTCTACTACATTTCTCAGTTCATTTCTAAACACCAAAAAGTACTCTACTTGTGTACCAAACTACTTTCTCAATATGCTTATTATTAGCCCTGTCTTTGTGAACTGTTTATCATTGCTGTGAACTTGATTATATTCATACTTGTTGTGTTATGTACTATTCTAAACGGGGTATTTGACTTTCCTTTTGATAGTGTAATAGAATTATCGTCGCCCATTGCCTTGTCTGTTATTCTACTTACTGTTATTCTACTAGTGGGTTTGGTTTGTTTTGCACTGGCTGAACATGCGCACCTTTCATGTCTGCTGCAGAAGCAGGTGTTGTGGCGGAGAACTAACGACCATTGATGAGCGTCCTCTCTCTGGAGCTTTTTTGGTGCTCCTGCCCAAAGAGCCTGCTGTGCTTGGAATTGCCCCGGTTGAAGCGCAGGGCTCAGGTTGTGCTTGTGAATCTGGGACCTTGAGGTTGTTTTGACTCATTCAACTTGAGGTGTTTATATTTTCTCTCTCCAAAATGTGTGTCAATCCTTCCCTGACTGAGGTTCTTGGGGACAGAAACCAAGAAGCTCCAAATTCAAAGAGCCTTTAGTTTTCCCCTGAGAAGCTGGGACCCTTACAAAAGCCAGACACATCTCCCAGCAGTTTAATTACGTCGTGAAAGCAGACCCCGGTAACCCCTAAATGAGATAGAAGGATAATACTGGAACCTTGTTTCCTTTCATATCATCACCCTTTTATTTTTGCATGCCCTCTGTTATCTGTTATCCCCACTGCTGTTATTACACAAGCACAGAGGGAAAGGCAAAGCTAATGGCTCCACAACAATACTCCAGTGAACTGGCGTGACTGTCCTGCCGCGCTAAGCTGGATCAGTCATCAGACTTGTTTGTTCATGTCCCCAAAGCATCCACCAGAAGTCTGATAGCTTGTCGCTAGTGCATATCCTAATGCCGGTAAATAGGGAACAAGGCGGTGGAGAGAACAAATGAATCATGATCCACAATGTTACAATGTGACGTAGGGCAGCACTATCATGTTGGCAGTGAGATCTGGTGGCGACACCGGGTCTTGGTCCCTCTCTAATGGGTGTGGTTCTGTGACCTGCTTACCATGCCCGTGCCATTGTCTGCCTACTACATACTGATATGACCGGGAGGAAACTGGTTTAGAATGTCTGTGAGGTCAAAGAAGCAAAGCAATCCATCAACAGCAATGGCAGTATTGATCCTTACTATTTAGTGTCGATTGTCTATGTTGAAAATGTAAGACGTTGCCAAACTGTTTTCAGATGAGGGCCGTGTCTCGCTTGGGCCCCCCCTTGGACCGGCCACTGAGTGTGAGACCCCTGTCAAATCTATCAGACTCTGCCAGGAAGCCTTTGTGCCTTGGACCAGAAGCAGGTGAGATATTTTTACGCGGGGGCCACAACGGTCACTTTGAGCTTTGACGTTGATTTGAGTTCACCTAAAGTCGTTACCAAAGGTAATCGATTATTTATCAGAGTAACCTCAGGTTATCCTCGACAATATCCCCATATTTTTGTTGTATCGACAATGTATTGAACTTGGTCATGAATGATCTTATCGTAATCAGCATGCAAGGTAGTTCTCCATGTATACTCAATGGGGTTACAGAGAGGACTCGCTTACTCCTCCGTGTTTTGATAGTAGACAGACTATGAAGCTCTTGCTCATGTCCTCTAATTAGACAATATAAAGGGGATTTCCGGGTCCCATACTTCTTCACCAAGCTTCTGATTACCCAAAGCCAAGTGTTTTTCATTTGTCAGCCTTAAATCTATTAGGAAAGGCGAAACGCTGGCCATGACCTTGCACTGGGAAATTGCTCTTTTGAGAATAAGAGGATATCTGGCTTCAAATGTGTTACTGCATGCCTCTAAATGGACTATTTTCAACTTTCAAAACAGTCTATATCGAATTTTAAAGCTTATCCAATGCAAATTAGCTTGACTGCTTTTCTTCATTCAGGTTTGTATTCACAATTTCCATTAGACTTTGAAATAATTTGTTTTGGCTGCAACAATGAATCTAAGATTTTGCAAATGTTTGTGTTGTTGCATGCCCTTTCTAGAATTACATTTTCTCTCATATTGGATTTGTTTACAGTCTAAAGCTATTACTATAATTTTGCCTTTAAAACCTCTGTGTGGTTATGATTTGATAAATTGGGGGGTTCAAAGCTTCCAATACTTCCAGACCACAAGGATTCGAACATAAATCCCACCGTGTTATCCTTGTTATCATTCAGAATCTCTATGTCGCAGGTCATGTTAAACCTTTAATCATCATTGTTCAGCAGTTTAAAATGCTCTGTTTATCGATTGCCCTGTTTGATACAACTAATCCGCGCAGCTGAATGATGGGGCAGTGTGGGCAGAGAGCTTTGACTCCGTAGACGGTCAAGCCGCACTGGAGCCAATCTCTATTACCGAGGTCAGAGATTTTGTGTATTTTAATGTTGCCGATTGGACTTGTGATCCTTGCTCTCCTTCAGGCTGATGGACACTCTAGTCTGTGTGTCTGCTTGTTTATTTTATGGCTGGTCAGGATTAAAGGGGTCACTTCCTCATGTCACCCACCCACTTAGACACATACTCCTACTCATCACATACTCTCGCCCGGTCCCATTTCACTCTCTCTCTCTCTCTCTCTCTCTCTCTCTCTCTCTCTCTCTCTCTCTCTCATTCACACACACACACACACACACACACACTAACAGACACACTATCTACCCTGCATAATTTATAGTGTGGGTTCAGGTGTTGTGTATAATTTATTGAGCTACTTTACGTTCCAGAAAAGCTGATCCAACACAAACCCCAAGTTGGAAGACGGACACCAAATAAAAAGAGAGAAAGGGAGAGAGAGAGAGAGAGAGAGAGCAAGAGAGATATAACATATCTACGAGCCATGAGGATGATCTTGTAACAATGGGATTTAAGTTCAGTAATTTTAAGATGAAAATGAATAGCCACAAAACACTGAGTTGTTGGGATTTGGTTCTTCCACTTCGCCATAATGAACTAACGTTGGCTAACGATAACGTCGGCTGTTTTGCCTGTTTACACAAACTGACAAAATAAATGGGTAGTGGGTCAATAACTACTCAAACCATGGGATCAGTTAGATCATTTGAAGCAGAAAGTTAATAGCGACGTACCATAAAAATAATATGATTCTCCTCTATCTTGGATACACCTGCTTCGGGTCTGTTGCTCAGAATCTGCCAGGGGAATCAGCAGGTATCTGCTCCCTACCCATGATTGTTCATTGATAGTTGGAATGGAACCTGGGGCAGGAAAGTAATTCATAGCAGCAGACCAACTTTCAATGTTCTACCATGTCATGTGCAATAAATTGTTCAACATTTTTGTAGGTTGTCGTGACTGAACTGAATTTGACAGACAAGAGGCATTGTGTGCTCTGAACCCCTGGGGGACTTACTGACGTGGGGTTTGTATTGGATAGACTAGACTGGATTGTTTCTTTTTGTTTTGTTGTTTTATTTTAGTTTATTTTGTCATTACCTGCCTTCTAAACAGGGCACTGCTGTTTGCTAACTGCTTTGAATCAGTTAGCCGACCCTGTATAAATAAAAAATAGGTAATCACATTTTTATACTCACTCTTGGGAGTCATGGAAACACGAACGTAAGCCTATTTGTCGAAATGAAATTGTTGTTATTTTACTCAAGTGGCAGTTCTAATTTAGAAACGACCCATAACCTTATCGCGCTGTTAACCTGAATAACTTGCTAGCTCATTTGCAATCATTTCTACCAAGGTTTTATACCCTTCGACAGCCATGAAGAGGTTTTGAGTATCTATCAGTCTGCAAGAAAAACCCAATCCTGCCAGACCTTTTGTGGATAGTAACTATTAGTATAACAACATAACTGTGTTTATATACATTAAGTGCATGCAAAAAACCCTCCCAAAAAATCATGTATATTTTAGATGTAGGAAAGTACTTCAGAACAAGATCCTGGTCATTTAAGTGAAATGGATGGGGTTACAAACATACTGTTGTTATGGATATTGCTATAATAAAAGATCTAATCAAGAGAAGCGAAACATGGACAAGCAAAAGAAAAGCAGACCAAGGAGTCACAGGCGATGGAAAAAGAGAAAGGAGTAGAGGATAAGGAACAAGGACTGGAGGGGAAGGAAATAGGATCGGGAGGGTAGTTCAAAACGCCTAGAGTAGCAGGAGAAAGGACTTGAGGAGATCATGAAAGGAAAGGAACAGAAGGAGAGGAGGGAAGGAGAGTCTGTGGGCAAGGCTGGAAATGGAGAATGAAGATGCAGTACGCTGAGAAGAATAAAGACGTGTTGGGCAGAAGGCCTGACCATTAAAGACCTGCAGAACCGGACTCAGAGTCCCCAGGAGACGGTCAATAGTTTCAAAGGAGGAGCAGAGAGGACACTGCTGAAAGGGTTTCTAAACAAGAAGAGGCCGTTTATCTCCATCCAGGAGGAGACATGTCTTCAAAGCCAGGATCTGAAAAATATGGAGGAAGGAGTGGGACTGCTTGTGAGAGAGAAATAAGCTGAGAAGGTTAAGGTACAGAACATAATGTTTGACCTAATATTTTATGTTTTATGATTTAGCGTGATATGCAGTTTGTTACGGTTTTATGGTTTAATATCGTATTACTTCAGCTCTTTCAAAATAACTAATGTGGCACTGCGTTGTGGAGAGCCTTCCTCTGTGGTGAAGAGGAAGCAGGGAATAGAAGAAATACAACTGACCCAGCAGATGCAGAGTATTGTAGAATGCCTACTTGTGAAATACAAATTTTACACAGGCTGTTTTGTCTGCTAGTGGGACTTTCTGACATTACAATTTAATTAAACATTGCATTAAAAAAACACAAGAGGTAACTGTTTTCAATAACCTAAACCCACGTATGCACTGCCAAAATGGCACACCTAGAACTACAGAAAATGCAACTTGATCTTCCAAAGATCTTCGATAGATACTGCTACGCAATATTATATCATTGTTATTCTATGTTGCAATGTTAATATAAGATTGATATACAATGATATAATATTATAATTATGTGTGAATATAATCTATAAAAGTTGTGTAAATGTGGCATGCACAAACGACTAGTTAATGTCAGAAAACTGTCAGACAACCCACCTGTTTGACAACTGAACAAGAATTGAACAAGGCCCATTTCCACAAAATAACATTGCATGGACAAGATTTTGAATAATAGGACTCCATATGGTGGGATAATGATAACCTCCATTAAGACTATAAAAGAGCTTGATTTAATATCCCACTCCGTTCTCTGATTCAAGTGGAAATGAAGACATACCCGCTAATGTCATCTTTAACAATCTTACAGGTAGCAGTCTCAAAGTTAAAGGCACTGTTCACATTTCCATTAAACTCAATGGCCACCAACAAGAATAGACTTGACTACCCTCAGACAGGTCAATTCTCACTTGGCTAATCGGTCTGTTTGTTCTCCTCTTCTGCTCTGAACGTTGCCTGGGTTCAGGTGTCGTGTGTGACTGTAGCTGTGTTTTTTTTTTTATGGCTTCAGTAGTTCTCTATGTGTGTCAGTGGTTTGGCAGCTTAACAGGTTTCTTTCAAAGGACCTCGCCAGCCGCCCCTCACACTGTGATGTCCATCGATTCGGCATCGAGTGCAGTCCTCTCTCTTATTATTCAGTCCTCTGATTGATCTTTGCTCTGTGTGAGGCCTGTCATCACCAGGATTGGGATCATGCTCTCGCTCCGATCACGCCTGCTCAGTGTTATCTTTTCTCACTGTGTCCCTCTTTCCCCCTTCGCCCTCTCCCTCCCTCCTCTTTCCTTTGGTATTTGCCGGTGCAGTCATCCCTCTTTCTCCCAAGCTGGTTTCCTGCCAATGAAGCAAAGAAGACTCGCGTGTGAACACACAGCCAACGCTTTGGGATCTGCTGGATTACTCGTAAGTGGCTCTTTGGGCTGGCGAACTACTGAAGCTGAATAACAGCTCAAAGTAAAAGGTGGAAAAACACAAGGTGCAAAAGGGATCAATACCCCCCCTCCGACCCCACCCACCCCCTCTTTATTCGCAAATATATCTACTACAATGTGCTTATACAATCATAAGCAGTCATGTGAAATTGACTGTGCCTGCATGTGTGATATTTATTGATAAGTAGTCATGCCGTGCGTATTGGCATAGTTTTAACCCACCTTTTAGATGAATGAGTCCATACAGTGGAGCTACGGTTTGATACGTGCTCCTTGTCTCCGTTTACACTCACTCTAGTCTACCGTTTTATCGACCCCATATGGATCTCCTTCACTGCATCCTGCTAATGTGTGTCATCTATTCTTTGTGTTCCGTTGTAGATCCTGTCTCCGTTATTTTTATTTTTTTTCAACGTACATCCACAGCCTACCATTGTTGCTCTCCTCTCCTAGTCCCTAAATCCACTGTTTGTCGCCCGCACTGACCTCCTGTCTTTCTGGCTTTCTCTCCACCTCCACCTTCTTTACCCCTCCACCCCCCCCCCCACCACCACCACCACCACCACCATGGGAGGGGTAAGCGCTGGAGACTGACTTGTGGCTCCGACCAGATGTCGTGAGCTTAAAACACCCCATCGCTCAGTCACATACACACCACGCGACGAGCAGAGCTAAAGGTGAGATGCAGGGACCCGTGAAAGACACATGAAAATGTACTCACACATACAAATCCATGCGTGCACCCACAAAGATACACAGCGTACAAGATAGCATCAAACTGGTTTCCTTCTTGATCCAGCATCCTCAGTGCTTTGAACCCTTTTAGGGAGCAGCTGTCTCCCTGATAACAGCTGTCTTCAGTCAGAGCGAGTGAACCCCGCGACAGGTAGACATGTTGGACAGAGCAAAGGATGACAGAGAGAGTGAAACAGACGCTGTGGGAAACAATACACGAGCTCCTTTAAGGAACACAGACACGTAACATGAATCTACCGAGTCTGCCCTATTCCCAGGGTGATTTCCCAGCTGGTGTGCGGCAGTTTAAGGAAAGGAGCTGGCTTGTGTTTCTTCTCAGACATTTTGTCCTCTTTCTACTACCGCATTGTTTACCCAGCATCACTCTGCATGTTGAAAAAACCCCAAAGCAAACCTCAATTGAATGGCATGCTTGTTGTGATGGAAATGCTGGTCCATAAAAACAGATACGAGGAAAAGACAGGAGAGACCCCGAGAGATGCTTTATACCTCTCTCCCACTCGTTCTTTCTGTGATAAAGAAGGAAGTAGGGGGAAAAGAAACCAGGGGAAAAAATACCTTGTAATCAAAGGTTTTGTTTCTGAATAAAATGGAAACCCTAAGACTTAAATAGCCTGGTCGAGGAGTAGGACACATCAGGCATAGTCTTGTTGTCTCATATGAAACCGGAACTCAGGAGATATAGAAAGATTTATACAAAGGCTGCCCTGCAAGATTCATATATGCATGAGACCAATAAGAGTGTAAGCAGTTTTCTAAGCTCTACTTTGTAGAATAGAGAGAGGGAAATATAGAGGGTGGTAGAGCAAGAAAGCTGTCTTGCATGGCTCATTCACAAAAATGCTGTGTCACAGTGAGTAATATGAACGCGTTCCCATAGGGTCCATGAAGCTATAGACAGGAGAAAGTACACCCAATGGAGAAGAGAGATGAAGACAGGCTTGGTTTATCCTGTACCTTTTGAAATGGAAATAAACATTCAGCCTTAATTTGAAAAAGAGGCAAAAATATGAATACAGTAGACAGGATCCACAGGTTAATTTGTTATCTTTTTCTGGCATGTTGCATTTGTTTTCCTTATTTATGGTGGCTCTCCCTGTTGCTTTGTCCTGTGGACGCCACTGTTTGTTTTACTGTGGAACAGAACTGTGTTTTTAGAAACTGGTTGTCTGTTTTAAACTGAAGGACAAATCGGCCCATTTCTCTATTTGAGTCGTGAGTTTATTTGGATAGTGGAAAAATATTTGAAATGTACTGAGTGTATGTTTATGTATGGATGTGTATGCATGTGTTAGGCTGGTCTGGGTGTGGGAAGAGGTGGCTGATGTTTATATGTATGTGTTAATTTATAAATAATGAGACTCTTTGTGTGTTATCTTTATTCTATAAAGATACAAATGTAAATAGTGTACAATAAAAAATAAAAAGAGGGTCTCCCTGGCTTCTCCACCGTACCATTTAAAAATGAGAGACATATATAGTACGTTTAATCGACTTTGTTTGGATGCAGTCCGTCCACTCAACTGGATTTATGCCTTTCCGAGAGCAGCAAAGCCTAGGGAACTGTCATTTTCCCCCCTCATTGTCTTCCTGCCTATGTCGACCTCAATTATGTATGACTTTGGGGAGATCTGCTCGCTGCTTTGGCTCCCCTCAAGCCATACCTAACTTTTTTTGTCTCTGCTGTACCATCCACAGCAACTAAACCTCTCCTGTGTCGACCACTCTGACCAGTGCACTTGTTTGTCTAAACAGAAAATGGGAAGGATGTCGTCTTGTGGTAGACTCTATAATGTATCTTTGTTGTTCTCTGCCTCCTAGGCCTGAATGGTTGATGGCGATCCGTACATGCACTGTATGTATTGTGTGTATGCATGTGTACGGGTGACCGACCGTCTGTGTGTGCGCCGCATGTACGTTCTATGTTATTTGTAATTTTAACAGCAGATAAATACGAGACAATAAAGTTTATATAATCTGATTCTCTGCCCCTTTGACCCACCATTGAGCATCTCCAGTTCAACAACTCCCAACGGGCCGCTGGTGACGTAGTGTCCTCTAGAGAACGCTGCTGAGAACAGCAAGAAGAGGAAGAGGCCCAGCCTCCCTCCAGGTACTCTCACAACACTCTGACTTGGCTCTGATAATCAAGAAAAAAGGTGTTGCTCGAGTACTGGTTCTTTTTTTTTCACCGCTTCAAAGGTTACATTTACAGTGCATAAATGGCCACTAACATAGTGGTGAGCGCGAGATAGGCTTAGGTAGTCTCTTTTTTTGTGTGTGGTTCAAGTAGGAGACTTAGTAGTGTGTCTTTTGAGTGTATGCAGATGGACCCCCCCCAAATCAAAGATACATCAAAGCCCCTTGCTTTTGTTTTCTCTATTACCCAAACAAGAAGCTGCTCAACCGGAATCACACCCCTAGCCTGCTCGTTACCATACCGACAGCAACAGCCATTTAAGACTTTCATTGTACACGCAAACTGAACCGTGGGCCGAGAGCGTTGTGGTCGAAAAAATGTGTTTGTGTCTGTGTGACAGTGTGTGTGTTTTTTTTTTGTCCACACCACACAAACTTTATCCCAATTATTGACTGTGTGCTTCCTATTAAAAGACGGAGTCTCTAATTAATTGCATTATGTGGAGTGGTCTGAAGAGACCCTTAAGACAGAGAGGTGTCGCTCTGTCCTCCACGTTAATCCAGACCAATTATCGTCACCAAGACAGCAGTCAGTGTTAATGAACCACTGCTTTTTTATCACACTGCTTGGTTTATCACTTCAAATATAGTAAATTGTGTTTTTTCCCTCGGTAATTAATGTCTGCGCAACTCTTCTTATTCAGTTAATTAACAATCCAGATATATACATAAGGGCATTTCTTTGGTTTTAATTAATGGTTTAAACATGCTATTGCTTGTAGATAATAGTGTACCCTTACTAAGTATTATACAAAATCAATGTTTACGCTAGTTTACACACAGCTACATTATATCATAAAAGAGCTGATGACGAACAGATGGAGAAGAAGAAACGACTCAAAATATGCTTGAGGATTTCTATACAACTTAAACCTTGAAGGCACAGTTCCATGTTGTTTAGAAAAGTAATTTGTTATGTGCCGAGTACATATAGATCTCATTCTTGGAAGACATTCAAAAGCGCATCGCACCTTCCCCTCAGAAGAGTCTATGCCTTGATTCAGCTGCTTGTGTTCTCAGAACCAGCAGCCAACTCCCTTCCAGGAACGACCACAGTACCACGGTGCCGGCTCAGCTCCACAGTGCTGGTAGATGATGAGGACTCGTCCTCAGTAATGACCCATCATTGCTGATGAAGGACCCTCCACAGCAGCCTGCCTTGGTTCAGCTGGGTGTTGTCAGTTACTGCTGCCAAGCATGGTTCTGCTCCCTGATGGAACAACAGCTAAATGAGGACAAATACTAACATCTGGAGCTGATGTACGTTGAGGGCTGGTGGTGTTGTGTGTCTGGCCGTTGTTTTTCCAACTCAGTCAAGTCCTCCAGCTCTCTGAGGGAGAGAGAAGATGGAACAGCCACTCATTAGGAGCCATGTTGGATTAAGCTTTGTTATGGAACCCTAATGGATAGAACTCATTACACCAGGCATTATGCTTGGCTCCTTATTAGATACACATGTGAATGTGTGCCACATGGAGTCTCACACACACGCACGCACACACACACACACACACACACACACACACACACACACACACACACACACACACACACACACACACACACACCACAGTTCTCTAAATAACAAGTGTTATAAAGTAACTGTTTAACTTCCCTGATACATAAACGAATACATTTCTAGATCCTAGTACTGCACCCACATGACCACATAATCACTTTTTTTTGTCTAACTAATAGTGTGCAGATAAATATTTAATTATGGAGCAATTAAAAAGTAACTAAGTGTAAACTACGCCTCATCTCTCATCTCATACCTCTTGAATAACTAAATTTTTTATTTTGGTTGACATCAGCAAACTGTTTACCAGTTAGAAGCCAACACGTCTATTAGATCCAGATCACTCAGAAAGAGAATAGCGTTGGTTTGTAATGACCCATTTTGGGAGGCACCAATGAATATGCAATGAGAGTCCCATATAATTTGTATACTCTGTAGAAGGCTTCATATGCTCAACATAATACCCTTGTTTCAGTAGCAAACACACTAGTTAAGAATTATTTGTGTTGGCTCCTTACACAAGCAGAGATGTGACGCATTCTCTCTCATTATTCTCTCTTGCTCTCTCTCTCGCTCGCTTTCTCTTCCTTATGTCCTCTTTCTATGTCGTTCTCCCAGCGTTGGGGATTTGTCAAGGTACAGTATATAATAGGCACAGCCTCAGGGCTCCATACAAGCTACATGACATTTATTCATTGACTTTGTAAATCAACAACCTGTTCTGACTTAAGATGGTTCAATTTTCAACATTTGTGCAATTGAGCTGCAGGGGTGCCCACAGTGACCTCAGAAAAAGGCTGTTGGTCTGTAACAGCGCAACGTCCGTGTTTACAGTGTCTGTATAGATGTCAAGCTTGGAGGGCATGTATTAAGATGATACCCATGCAAAGCTAGTTCAGGTGGGCAACTCAGACCCCAGCTATTTTCTGTGTCACATCAATCAATCGTTCACTAAGGTGGTCTTTTTAAACCACAGTTTCACTCACAACACTGGCTCCGACTGCTCGCTGCTGTTGCTAAATACTATGCTTGCTCTTCCTGCAGCGCTTATTGCAATATTTATGTTAGACACTGTCGAAACAGCGCTATTCAGAGTAAAAAATGGTGGAAAAAAGCAATTTGTTCATTTTAAAACGGTTTAACAACGATGTTAAAACATACATTGAGGGGCAGGTTCTGAGCTGCCACAGCAAATAACAGATGAAATTGTTCCTCCCCTGCAATCCAATCTCGTGTGCATTAACCTTTAGCAAGTGCTAACAGAGGAGGGGCTGATTCAAATGCTATTGATTTCCCACGGTGTGGATGGGAGCTAAGTGAGAATGTTTCACTGTGTGTCAATGCTGCAGTGGGGCTTTAGAAATCCAGGTGGGGATGTTTTTTGCCAGCATGCCACCTTCTCGGGTCTAGTGTTAATAACCTTGGTATGCGCAAGGAAGCGCTGCTTAGGAGTCACCAAATGAATGGCCTACTCAAGCTGTCAGTCCGCAGCCTTGTCTAGAGTCCATGGAGATATAATCATGTATATATGTGGCATGGCTCCACAGGGAAAAGGATGTTCAAGTGGCTGGTCTGAACACTTTGTGTCTGAAATTTCGTCTCGTGATGGACTGCGAGACTGAGTATTTGGCAAAGAGGCCACACACTGACACAGGTTAATGACTTGCACTGATACACAAGAGTCACATAACGTGCGCTAAGGTTACACACCACACACCCACACTCACTGTTGCCTACTTCAACGCTGATTGTGTCCATGTTATTGACTTGCAATCTTCCAGGTTGGTCTTCATGCATGTAAAGTATCGATGGGACACCGATAAGTGTTTCCAGGTCACATGCTTCTGTCTGTGTAACCTGCTCTGCAAAAATGTAAGAGAGTGATGGGTACTTAAGAAGAAACTGTGAAGAAGCTCATACTGCGATATTCCTAGGAGTTAGAGACTGAGGCAGACCAGAACGGCATTCTGCCTCTCTGAGAGATGTGTAGGTGTGTGTGTGTGTGTGTGTGTGTGTGTGTGTGAGAGAGAGAGAGAGAGAGCGAGAGAGAGAGAGACAGACAGAGAGAGAGTGAGTGAGAGACAGACAGAGAGAGAGAGAGAGATAATTAGTAAATGATTGGTCATTTGTGCGGGAATGCAGGTTGACTTGGATGTAAATATTTGATGGTGTGTGTAGATCTGTGGTTGATTAAATGAGCAGTACAGTGATTCTGTCTTTCTGGAGGAAAGAGGTGCATTGGTCTCCTTGCTGATGAAGGTGTGTGTATGTGTGTGTTTGTGTTAGTTTAATAACCAATGTGTGTATTCGCCTGTGTGCCCGTGGCTGCGTTGAATCTCACAGCATTGTTTTTGGCTACACAATAAATTGCTGTCACCCAGGCAGAATAGGAATTAAACCAAAAAGAAGCTGAGTTTTAATTGAGGTATGGTGAAGTTAGATCAAAGGCACTTATGCCTAGTCATTTCTCAAACGATGGCTTGTTCGATGTATGTGGCCAGAATGCTGAGAATATTATCTGTAGTCATTTGTGTGGCTTGATCTGATGATGACAAGACGGCTCACAGCCGTATTCTCCGGAGCCACGAATTATAGCTGCAATGTGAGAGACACAAAGATGAAAGTCTTGTGTTCAATGTCAATCCAGTCTAATAAGTTACCAGAACATGAATGAAGCAGGGATTCGTCTGAGAAGGAGGAAGAGGAGGAGGAGGAGGAGGAGGAAGAGGAGGAGGATGGGGGGGTTACCCCATGCTCTCTCTGGAGCCATGTCTCATTCCAGCCTCCACCTTAGCGCTTGCCCTGAGGGGGATTCTCTTTGATCCTGTTCATTATGGAATCTTCAGACCACAGCCTTTCTCCTTGCTCTTGCTCCAGTGGTGGAGTTATCCAAGAGGGACATCCAGCGACATGAGTGCCTTTTTCTTCTTCTCTTTCTCTTTAGCTCCTCTTTAGTTTTCTTTCTTTTCTTTCTTTTCTGTCTTTCTTTCTTCCTTTCTTTCTTCCTTTCTTACTTTCTTCTCTCTCTCTGTCTTTCTCTCTCTCTTGAGTGAATGGGAATTTGAAGACTTCTGAGCAAAACCGGGATTGTCAAGCGACTTAACAAACTAAAGATTTTAAATGTACATGCCCATGTTTCTGTGTTTGCAATGTTTATTTTGAACAAAATAAAGATATTTGTCACACTTCTTCCTCTTGTAGACACAAAAAATTGAATTACTTCATAATCTGTGCAAATTAGCCCAGGAAAGCAGAAATATGAAACTACTTTAATAGTCAATTGGAAAGTAATTCAACGTGCATCTTGTTTGAGTTCATGTCATTTCAGTCTTTCACTGAGAAATCTTCTCTGTTGTCAGACCAGCATGCCCCACTTTTGTATTTGTTCTTGGCTTGCTTGGCAGTCTAGAGGATCAACTGACTTAGCTAGGAGAGATGCAGGAGATT
>JAVQIZ010147975.1:0-10921 GCA_036023535.2 Galaxias brevipinnis | reverse complement strand
ATCGTGGTAATTGCGATGAGTGAAATCGATAGCAACAACCAGTCTCGCCTCAATGTTGTTTGCGGAGTTAGTTGTAAACTTTGTCGTCAGCGCCGGAGAAGTCCCGCCTCTCAATTCATTCGATTGGACAATGGGAAAAAAACGCAAATGACGTCGGGCGCTTTTCTGCTTTTCTGCTCAAAACGCTTACTGCCTATATAAAACAACTGGAAAAAGACGCCTACCACTGCAAAAAACGCGTCCTGTGTGATCGGGGCCTAAGCCATGTAAATTGTAAATGTTTCATTATGAGCTTCTTTCAGTGGTTGAATATCTGGCTGAAGTTTTTATATATTTGTAGCCACCATATGTGGGAAATATGACAAGAAATGTAGGACACTGATACTATTTTTTTAAATTGAGATTAGAATTAATCACACATTCTTTTTAGAAAGTTAAACATATGGAAACACATCAGAAAATATTTGCTGAATGATACTAGCCAGGTCCAGATGGAGTAAGATGGCCAACAACAATGCTACCACGTGGGGATGCCTGTTTCTCAAACACACCTCAACTCTGTAGACAGAACAACTGCACTGACACTCTAATTAGCCACGTAATTAGCCTGCTCCTTCAATAGTCCAAAAAATTAAAATCATTCATTGATACTTTTGTTCTCACATGGATTGAGAAACAAAAATGGGAAAAATCTTTAAAACTAATTAAAATGTATGGAGACAAAACTTTATTATATTAATATTATGAATATCTATTTATATATATCAATAGATGATAATCTGCTCAATAAGCTATACAGTCCATTAGTGGCGGCTGGTGAGAAATATTCTAGGTGGGGCTGTACCGTATTCAGTCAGATTTGCAAATACATTTAAACACTAACTTCAGGACACCAGTGTTCTGTGAAATATTTATTAAATGCCAATATTAAACATGTGAGGCATTCTTACACAATAGAATCTTACAAAAGTCAACTGCAAAAAACAAATGGGGTCAGTGGAACTTTGTGTGTCTGGCATCTTATTTGTAAAGGAATTTGGCCATTCTGTCATTCTGAGTGGCAAACCTCTTTTCAATATAAACAGGATAGGATGTTATAATATCCATTATGCCATACTCAAAGAGCACT
Source organism: Galaxias brevipinnis (assembly GCA_036023535.2). Lineage (NCBI taxonomy): Eukaryota > Metazoa > Chordata > Actinopteri > Galaxiiformes > Galaxiidae > Galaxias > Galaxias brevipinnis. The sequence continues at coordinate 9,792 of JAVQIZ010147975.1, read as the reverse complement.
TTAAAAGCCAATATTTTAGAATGGACTTGGGTTTAGAGCAGATATCATTGGGGTTTTCAAGTGGGTAACCTCAATCCCAGATGTTTTGCTAATTTGAGCCCACAACACCTCCAGAAGGCTGTGAGCAATGACGTCTCAGAGCCACCCCACTCTATCCGCTCTCGGCACAGCCAGATAAAAAAGAAAAAAAAAAAGAAAAAGGAATTACTAAGTCAGGGATGATTTTGATTTGTTTTGTTTTTCTCCATTGAGAACATAGCCAGAGCATTCAGGTCATCCTGTCATGCTCTTCCTCAGGTAGGTCTTGAACCTCTTCAAAGTAGAGTAGCGTGTTAGCTTCCAAAGATCCTCACACAAAACTTCGGGTGCATGAAGTTTATTGCATAGCTGTCGGGCGACGATAAACATACAGATGGTCAAGAGTAAGACATAGTATTCGACACTCCAGCTCTGTCTTTGCCACATTTATCTATAAAGGGTTGTGTCAAATTAAACAATGTGATCGTATATCTTTACAGACATAATGTTACCTAAACCCACATCACAACCCATTTCCTCAATGCAAAAGTACAACTGATTAGCTAGCATATCAAAAACACATTATAAAAAGTACACAGTAAATATACATAAACATATAACGCATTCCTGGCAAAGATTTAAACATACAGATGGTCATGGGTAAGACATGCCAGCCAACTAGTCAATCCCACAAAAAAAATTAGCTACACTACAGAGAAACTCAGAGGAAGACAGACTTATCAAAAAGAGAGTCCGGAAATAAACGCAATAGAACACGTGTAAATATCGGAGAGGTGTTTCAGAGATGGAGAGAACTGATCAAAGCGTGTGCGTATGCCTGTGCTCATCTGTTGGGAGGGGCTTAAAATAGAGAGCTGTATTTTCAAAATCAGGCGTTAAATTGCCATTTTCAGAAAAATGCTTACCCCTCCTTTAACTGCTTCCCAGTCTGAGTGTGTGTTACTTTGTGTATAGTAAGGCTTGACAACTTGGCGAAGTTTCTCCCACAGACCGAGCAGTTATATGTCCTTTTTCCAGTGTGTATTATTTTGTGTTTCTTAAGTTGTCATCGAAGATTAAAATGATCACCACAGTCAGAGCAGTCATATGTCCTTTTTTTTGTGTGTATTTTTTGGTGTGCTTTAAAGCGTGACAGCTCAAAGAATCTTTTCCCACAGTCAATGCAGTGATGTGGCTTTTCTACTGTGTGTGTTACTTTGTGTATAGTAAGGCTTGACAACTTGGCGAAGTTTCTACCACAGTCAGAGCAGTTATATGTCCTTTTTCCAGTGTGTATTATTTTGTGTTTCTTAAGTTGTGATCGAAGATTAAAATGATCACCACAGTCAGAGCAGTCATAAGTCCTTTTTTTTTTTGTGTATTTTTAAGTGTGCTTTCAAGATTGACAGCTGAGAGAACTTTATCCCACAGTCAGGGCAGTGATGTCGCTTTTCTACCGTGTGTGTTATTTTGTGTATTTCAAGGCTAGACAACAGAGAGAAGTTTTTCCCACAGTCAGAGCAGCGATATGGCTTAGCTCCTCTACGGATTCTTTGGCGTTTTTGATGTTTCAGTAATTTATCAAAATGCTTCCCACAGTCACAGCTAGGAGTTGTGACACTCCATTTCCCCTCAGCCCGCAGTAGTTTCATGCAGTCTTCCAGAAAAACGACAGCTGTCTTTAAAGGTACAGGAGTATAGCTGGCTGAACCATTTGGATTTGAAGATGGCCAATGGATTTGCTTTTGTTCAAAGTTTTGAACCGCAGACAGAGTGTTCTTGTTTCCAGGGTCCTAAAATTCAGAGAAAGTATTATTAAATTGTTACACATTGTTACACACTTGCCTAAAAGTATTTGAAATTAAAAGAAGGTAATCTCAAACAACTTTTAATAAAACTGTAATAAAACATACATGAACTATGGTGTAGCTTATCGTGCCATCTATGCGTGCCTAGCAACCAGCATCATGGCCACGTTTCATTAAGTTTCTGGTTTGGGACATTAAAAAAACCTTATCTTCTTTTTAACCGACTCCATAGGCAAAGGGCCAACAATGTCCACAGCTAAGACAGCTGGGCTCCAATCTAAGAGGCCATACAAGATCAACACTTTGTCATTTTTTAAAAATAAACTTGTACTAGACATGATCTTCCTAACTCCCATGATACTGTGCGCAAATTATAAGCACAAGTTATTGAACAGCGTAATGCTAAATTATCAACTAACTAGCCAATCACCAAGATGTGTAATTCTGTTTCAGATCATACTAAAACAGCTATAAAAACGGGCCGACATTATTGTTCCTTATCTCACCACCATTGAGGGTTTGAGGACTATTTGATAAAGTTGCCTAAAGTAACGTACGGGTATATTTTTAGTCGACTGGCCTAAAATTCGGAACACAATGCAACTCAATTGAGAATTCTAAACAAAGTAAGCAAAAAAAAATAAAAAAATAAAAAATACCTGCATTAACTAACATAATGTAATATCTACAAAGGTTGACAAATGCATATAGGCTAAACATTATAAATCGTTTCACAGTAACACTGTTGTTAATCAGCTGTCATTTTATCTGTCTTGTACCAGCCTACTCAATGATTGTCTCTGAAAACGCACTGTGACGATTTGTACAACCGTACCCGTATTTTAGAGGCTTCGTAGAAAAATGATATAGTTTCATATACGGTTAGAAAATGAATATTTATTTTTTTGGTTTCCTTCAACGTTATAAACATCCATGTAAAAATGTATAACATTTTGGAATATATTACTTATATTCGTACATAAAAAGCGATTTGGCGCTGGTGACCTTTCAGACTTCAAATGATTTGGGCTCTTCCCAAATCAAAAAAGAAAAGCCTCAGCCGTTGTTTAAAGTTAAAGATTAACCAAACGGTTTGTTTTGGTCCCAACACCCTCTAGCTTTGCGTGTGCTATGTTACAAGTCCATCCATCCAATCATCTATCCATTAGCAATACCGCTTATCCTTTGCAGGGTCGCGAGGGGGAGGGGGAGGGCTGGAGCCTATCACAGCCGACACAGGGCGAGAGGCATGGTACACCCTGGACAGGTTGCCAGTCTATCACAGGGCTGACACATAGGGACAGACAACAACTCACACTCACATTTACAAAAGGAAAGACGCAAATGCCGCCCCACAAATCCTTGAGGTAGCAATATACCATTCAGCCGTCGACCGACAAGGGATGCAAATCATATAGCCTAGCTGTTTTTAAGCATTTTCCATCTTACGTTATCCCCTATCTTGCTAATATGCTTACATATTTTCAAATGTCAACATGTTAGAATACTAAGAACCATAATATTGTAACTATCATAGCAGATATGTATACAACACAAACACATAACTTGCATACATATAAACGATAAGACTTAATATAATCATATTAATTGGGATTCAGGCCTGGCAATAAATGTGAGATGACAGGGGGATGATGACATGAGCAACCATTCTCAATGTGACATATTTCTTTCATTTGAGACAGGTGGCCTATATTCTCTTTAATTCCAACCTTGGTAATAAAGTAGGTTAATATTTTTCTCCACCTTGCCCACGTTTATTTATAGGCTATGAAACGTGGTGACAACGCACAGGCGAAGTATCTAAGATGGCCTTTTTGTTGGCTATAGTTAATCTTCGGGACATAGTAGTTTCTCCACAAATAACCCACGACTACCACTGTCGCATGATTACGTAGCCTAGTGTAAGTGCAGTCGGACTCCTTTAGCAACACGATTGTCTTTTCCTAAGTCCTTATAAATTCTCCTTCATAAATTTCCTTAACCTCATGGCGTTTTCCCTCGCGGTTAAGGAAAAGTACCTAGTGAAAGTTGTTTGGACGTACTTTATTGCACAATTCGGATCCAGCCTATACCTTGCTTAGGCTAGGCTATATCTCTTGAGCCGATCTCTTAAAAGTAGCATTTCATATTTTAGTGGATTCATGTGTACCTACATGTAGTTATTGAAGCAGAGGCTAGTCAGTTTACAGACGTGAGAGCTGTGGATGAAAGTGATAAGCGTAAGGCTGTTTTGTCACAGAATTAACTTTAGTTAGAGACTAGAGTGGTTGATGGACTAGACATATAGATTAGAGAAGGGGACACAAGGCTGGCAGAATTTATCATGGAGAGAGCGAGAGCGAGAGATGTCAAATACTGTATGGGTCAGACTCCGAGGTAAAGGTAAGGAGTCTGCAATCAGATACTGTATGGGTCAGACTCCGAGGTAAAGGTAAGGAGTCTGCAATCAGAGCTGATTACGGGCAGTGAAAGGCTGTCTGAAAAGACTCCCAGCAGATTACTGCTCAAAAACCTAAAGCCTAGAGTAGCTTAGAACAGACTCCCAGCAGATTACTGCTCAAAAACCTAAAGCGTAGAGTAGCTTAGAAAAGACTAGCAGGTTCAGATGCCAAGGCTGAGGCAAAAACACAGGATCTCAGTGAAATACTAGATGTTGTTAGTAGAGAGAAAAAAGGAGGCAAAAGCACATTTATAAAAAGTGAACGACAGCCGTGTGAAAGGGCCTCACCTTTAAAATAACAGGTGTTTGTTTTTGAACGAGCAGGTAGAATTTTAGAAAGGTGAGTGTGCCATTGCTCGGGTAGGGTTAGATAGGCATGTACAGGCAAGGACACCTACTTATGAGCATGGTGTACTTATGAGCATGGTGTATATATACAGTTGCTGTAAGGGAAGTGTACGTGGACTGTCCTTCTATAAGTGTATGGTTGATGAGTAGGGCTGAAGAATTTGGGGAAAATATCTAATTGAGATTTTTCAGACAGATTTTGTGATTTGATATGCGATATATTTATCTTTTTTAAAGTAAAGCTTCAGTTCAACATGCACTGTGGCACATTTAAAACATGTGATGGAGCATTACCACCTGAAGAGAACTGAAAAGATATTGATTTCCCCCCCAAAAATTTTAAATTTTTATTAAACGTTGGCATAGAACAATCAAACATAGAACAATTATATCAAAAGTTGCCACTGTTCTGTACATTTCAGAAATAGAAGACAGTAGGAGGGTCTGAAAAGAAAAAAAAGAAGCTAAATGTAGCGAAAGACATTTCGTATCCATGTTGGGTTTGCGCATAGTCGCATTAGGCCACTTCTGATATGTGAGCATGACTGTCACACGAGGATGGCATGAGTTTGTTTAAGCATTGACCGTTTAAACCCTGATTAGACAAGCAAATTTAAATCGCAGCCTCGCGATTGATTTGAAATCGATTAATCGTTCAGCCCTATTGACGAGGCACGGAAAGTTAAATTGCTCCAAAACTCTTCAGAATTAAAGTTTGACTCAGAAATCACCCTGTATACTGATGGCAAAAATACGTTAGTCCATAAATACGGCACTGCAGGCGTAGTATTCGTTTGAGAGAGCATGCCTCTGGCTCTGCCAAGTGCACGTTTGACAGTTGAGGGAGATGATTCTGAGAAGGCCAGTGTTGGGGTTGTCAATGAGTTGTTTTGTGGCCAGCATCTCATTGACGGACTAGCTCATCAAGCAAACAGCCCTTTTCACATGATGTTTGGAGACAACACTATAGGTACCCAGCGGCTGTATGGGTTGCAGAATAACACAAAATGTATTTACCACTTTGACTGATTTAGTGTGTTTTTCAGGTTGCAGAGCACACTAGAGAAAGGAGCAACGCAGCTACTTCTAAAAATAAATAAAAAGTCCAAGAGCTGACACAACTAATAATCAATTTTTTAACAATCCATTCCATCCATCCATAAGCTATACCGTTTATCCTATGCAGGGTCGCGGGGGGGCTGGAGCCTATCCCAGCCGACAGGGCGAGAGGCGGGGTACACAATTTTTAAACAATCTGTAATGGCAAATTCCTATATCTAAATATAATATAATACAAGTAATAATATTATTAACTAGTAATGTTACACTGTGCGTACACACACCCATAGGGGGTGGGTGCACAATGAACACAATCTAATATGGACATAGTTTATAAACCTATTTTATTATTAAAACAGTTAATAAACCTAAGTAACTGAATTGCTTATTGTCTGGTGATGTTTTAACTGATGTTTTTAGACGTTATTTACAAAAGGTTAACCAGTATGATTGACATGCGAGTGAGATTGCAAACAGACCAGGCTTCATATGCAGTTTTAACAATTGTAAAATTTTAGGGCTTTGTGACCGCGACTCTACTATTTTCCGATTACAAGTTTCCAATTTTGTACTCTTAATTTAGGTAAACGATTATAAAAAATTTAAAGATAATCTGTTTCACCACCAAACTATCGCTAAAGATTCATTGATTCGCCAACGGTAAAGCACTACAGTAAGGTTAAAGTCGGCTGTATGACGTTTTTGCTGTCTGACTTCTTCGGTTGGCAACACGGAAGTAACAACGCGTAACATTTAAAAACCTTTGACAGTAAAACTGCCACTTTAAGAAACAAAATGACAATTCATTAAATTTATTACACTACTTAACGTTTACCAAATAACAAAAAAAAATTCAATTGACTGTCTAATCACGTGTTTTAAGGGTCCATATTATGCAAATTTTCAGGTTCATACCTTTAATTAGGAGTTCTACTAGAATAGGTTTATGCGTTCTAATGTTCAATAAACAATTTATATTTGCTAAACTGCCTGGATCCGCAGCACCTCTATTCACCCTCTGTCTGAAATGCTCCGTTTTAGCTCCTGTCTCTTTAAGCCCTGAGTTTGCTAGTTGTCAAACAAACTATGGCTAGGATGTGGTTGTTCATTATAATAACTACCTACCCCATTAGCGTTATGAAAAATACTAAAATCTGTAACGCAGCTAGCATGTTGCAAGACTAACCACCACCGATGCTATGACGGTTGCATAGCAAAAAAAGGCGTTTGTGATGGTGAAGCACTTTGGTAGCGTGTTGAAAGCACAAACTTCAATGAAAAGGCGCAGCACCTCGCATTTTAGCGCATTCAGTGGACACGGCCCCTTACTCCATAAAACACGTCTGCAGCTGCATAATCTTTTTACACATTTATGCCCCCTTGGCTTGTACTACATGACTGTGGCTGAGAAACTACTAAAGTTGTGCACTGAAACACCCAGATTTACAATTCTAAACCATAAGAGTGTGACCCAATAATTAATTTAAAATGTGTAAGGTTTGGTTTCTTACTTATGAGTAATAATTACCTGGATTTAAGTAACTTGAACAGCTAGGGTGAATTCAGGAAATGTGTGGAAGATGATCCAGGAGACAAAAAAAATAATAATGGGGAAAACAGTAACTAGTAAAGGCCCCATTTAAATTTTCAGTGACTAATTTACTTACTCAAATGTGAATATTAACGTGTTACTTTACAAGTTACCACGAATGGTAGTGAAATTATTGTTAGTCCCAACACTGTAAGCAGGCCTATGGATATAATCAGATCAGAGCTCTCGGTGAACCACATAATGCAACATCTTGTCTTGCTGGAAGTGAAGATGGTGTCTTGGTTCAATAAAACGCATAGGCTATACTTCTGCACTGGTTTTATAAATCTATAAATAATTTATCTATACAAGTTCACTGTATAATAGAATGAATAATAGAAAATCTATTTATATTTTAGCATGGCATGATTTTAGACACAGATCTGTTACCTAACGTTAATCTATCGGCTTCTTTTTCCGGAAGTAGTAGGATATAGTCATGTTGGAGCCTGGTGCCTGCTTCCAAAACAACCAAGTAATTTGACACGATTGCTGTTTTCAGAGTACTCGTTTTAAATAGTGTACCCTTTATTTAGGTAAACGATTTTATAACATGTAAAGGTAATACGTTTAACCATACATCTATCCCAAAATTTTTATTATTTCGCTTACAGTAAAAGACTACAGTAATGTCGGCTGCATGAGGTTTTGGCTTACAAACGACTTCAGTTGGCTACACGGAGGCAACTCTGCAAATTTAAAAACTAAACACTAAACAGGTCAATTTTTTAAAAACCTGACAATTTCTAAATGATTCTCTATTTAGTAACAATTTAACATTTCACTGTTAATCACTTAATAAAAACAAAAAATAAAAACGCTTTTCCCGTGCCAAGTATGACACACAGGGATTGTATAACTGAGATGATGTGGCTGTTAAAATTTAGGGCTATGTTTACACCGCATGCAAAAGTGGTCCAAATCAGACTTTTGCTCATGTGACTCAGGTCAAATTTTTTCATAACAGTGTGAACAGCACAAACCACATGGAATCCATGTTTTCAATTCGGATTTGGGCCACTTCCATATGTAATTCTAAATCGGATGCAGGTGTGAATTTTATGCAATGTCTGAACAGCCAATTCTGAATCCATGCGACTTTCACGTCTCTCTAAGCAGTGTTTCCAGGTCTTACGAGGTAAATAAGCAACTTCCCCTTCAAAAACATGGCCAACCAAAGAACTTGAAGAAATAATAGCTCAACAGGTCAAGAAAGCCTAACCAAGTTCACGTAGGCCTACTACTTTTCACTATTGGTAAAACTCGAGGTTGGCGAGGGAGGGATCGGTGATAGGTTTGTACGGAGCTTAAACGCTTAAAAGCACCTTTGATATTATTAGACACAATTAGCAGACTATGACATTCACTGGCAATGCATTGAGGAAAGTAGCCTATAAAACAATGCAAAAAAAAGCAACTAATGATTTTTTTGAAGCGACTTATAAAAAAAGAAGCCCAAAGCTGCTTGTTATAAGCCTACTTGGCAACTGCTCTATCTAGCGTTCTGCGTATGACGTCTTTGTTATTGTTCTTTGGCACATGTGGATCAGTGCAGGACCATGACCAGTTCACACTGGAATCGGGTATCGGCCAAATTTCAAACGAATAATGTGAACAGGCAAACAAAAAAACGTATCTGAGCATAAATCCGAGTTGAGCAGCCATACTAGATCCGCGAGTCCACAATGTGACCAGTGGCCTCAATTAAGATCAGATTTAAACAATTGCGTCCATTTAGTATTTACAAATAACTGGCGTGTTTAGTATCAAACGTTTGTAAACGTCTATAGTTTATGACGTTTCTTTTTCACTTTTATTTAGGAAAAAATATTTTGGGCGTATCATTATAGCCAAGCCAACGTTGTTCGGGGTTTCTGTTGGTTTCGTGACCGCATTCGTTTATTGCCGTCAACCGTCCAACTTTGAAAATATTGTTATTTCAGCCACACATTAACTTTAGCTAAATTAAATGTGCAGCAAAAAACTGCTCAATTTGTCCCTGTTCTTCTCGACTACATTGTTCTCTATGGGGTCATTATTGTAGCAAAACTATTTGCAAATGTGTGTGGAGAGTTGTGTCTCTGTGAAACGATTTGCAAATGCGTGTGGAGAGTTGTGTCTCCGTAAAACGATTTGCAAATGCGTGTGGAGAGTTGTGTCTCCGTAAAACTGTTTGCAAATGCGTGTGGAGTTGTGTCTCTGTAAAACGATTTGCAAATGCGTGTGGAGAGTTGTGTCTCTGTATCTCAATCCGTGTGTCGTAATCAGGTTTGTACGTGTATTTTAAAGATCCGTCTTGTATTCAGATTTGCAAGTGTATTGAGAGTTGTATATGTGTAGACAAATCTGTAAATACCTTCGTGGATAAAAGTCTAAGTATTTTGCTTGCCATCCATCCATTTTCCGCCGCTTATCCGGGGCCGGGTCGCGGTGGCAGCAGGCCCAGCAGGGAATTCCATCCGTCCCTATCCCCAGCAACGCTTTCCAGATCCTCCTGGAGGATCCCG